>CAKNWW010318293.1:1189-11251 GCA_932074435.1 Andricus kollari | reverse complement strand
GACGCCTATAAATTAACATAAAAATAAATAATATTTTGGGAAACATTCAGTTTTTAATTTTTCAAAAATGAAACGTTTTGAATAGCAGCTTGAAGAATTAAAATTTTCCAAATATTAAATCATCCTATTTTTTTAAGCGTTTCCTATTTTCTCTATTTTTCTACAGTAACTACTATTAAGCTTATCATTTTTTTATTCTTAAACTTTTATTGTTGATTTCGCTGTAGTGAAATGCTGAGCGATTCCTTTTTTTTCAGGCACCGACACATTTTTTGACGGCACAGACTCGAGCTTCCTTAATTCAAGGTCCAGTTGCAAAACCACCGCAGTCTCCTACTCAGGTTTATTCCCGTTTGTCCAGCTTAGATCTGAGCCAACGGCCAATTGATTCTAAACCACCCATTGGCAGAAATCTTATGATTGATAAGGTATTGCCTCGATAAATTATTTGTTTGGTATGATTTTAAAAGTTATTTAAAGGAAGGTTCACTAATTCTTATTCTGCAGTTCCAGTAAAGTAAAAATTAATTTTATTATGATTTTATTTTATTTGTTGCAAAAGCTAAAGGACGATAGATCCGACCCGTCGGCGTTGCCTCCTCTGGCTTTTCGAGACAGGGGTCATACTATCTCTGTAATGAGTCCAGTAAAGGGTTCGCGCGGTGAATGGGATAGTATAAGAAGAGGAAATTCGCCAAGAGTTAAAGACCCGCCAAGAAATGGAATTAATCCTAGGTATGGAACTTTCTATTGGTATAACAGATTTTTCTACAATAGAAAAAGAAGCCATCGCAGATACAGATTACCACATGCAGATAGAAAAATATTAGAATTTTAGACATATCCCTAATTACACGGAACGTTCCCGGGACGTGTAAAATGTCCGCCCTTGGGAACATTTCACTGGTACTTGAAGGGAACTTAACGTTATTGTTATTTTTAACAACAAATATCTCGTTAACCGTAAGAGATACGTAAAAATGGATGTCATTATTTAGTTTTTAGTACCGCATATACTACACCATAATATGGTATCCATATTATAAACTGACATCGATTTTGACCTATCTCTTACGGCTTACACGATATTTATTGATAATAATAACAATAACGGTAAGTCCTCTTTGAAACGTTTTTAAGGGGCGGACATTTTATATATCCCGGGAACGTGCCTGCAACGTTCCGAAGTTGCCCGCGGAACGTTTCATGGACGTTCCAGGAACATTCCGTCCTATTAGGGTAAGATATTTGTTAAGTAGGTTTATTTTAAAATCTACTCGTTTTATTAAAAGGACGTTATGCTTTTTTTATAAATACCCTACGTAGAAAGACCATTTGATCCGAATTGATATTCTGTCTGTATCAATTCGGTTGTGTAAGTTTTAGGTCCAATTTTCCATTACTATAATCTATTCGGATTCCCGAATTCATTTGGAATTGGTCTTGGTGCGGATGTCCAATAAAACTGTTTGAAACGCTCCCTACGTCAATTCGGTTCAATTTGAACTTTATCAACTTAGTCCCTTAGATCACATCGGCGCGCTGATGCGCCTAATTCGAATCAGAAGCGGCGCAACTATGTAATATATGTTCATTGTACATTTATATTTATTTAGTATTAAAATTAATTTACTTTAATTACAGTTTCGTATTTCTACAACTTTATCACAAGGCTCACTTTGGAACCGAGAAACCATTACTCGTACCTTCGTCCATGAAAAGAACTATTGCGATTCTAGACAAAATACATCCATACGAAACTCACAAAATAGGAGTCTTGTACGTAGGTTCGGGTCAGGTTTCAAATGAAGTTGAAATTCTAGCTAATGAACATGGCTCGACGCGGTATACTGAATTTTTACAACGACTTGGTACGCTCGTCAGATTAAAAGATGTGGACGAAACATCTGTTTTTCTTGGCGGACTTGACCGTTTTGGAGAGAATGGCAACTTTACATACATCTGGCAGGATGATGTTACACAGGTTTGTGAAAAAATTAATATTTGAAAAGTTTCTGATAAAAAGCATTAGCTACATTTACTGCATGAAACAAGTAATTTGTTCCAGACAGAGTTACTTTTTTCAATAACTGTGTTTCATTTGCTATCTGTGCAAATGGAAGAATAATTATTTATTAAATATACACAATAAAACACACTTGAAATATTTTCTTCAGGTTGTATTTCACGTTGCCACGTTAATGCCAAATAAACTGGGTGATCCACAATGCACTTCTAAGAAGCAGCACATAGGAAATAATTATGTTAGCATCGTTTATAATGAAAGCGGAGAACCTTATAATATACAAACTGTCAAGGTATGAAATCTCAATCTAGATTAATTTATTATTTTACCTTAAAGATATATGACGCTCCGCAAGGAAAGGGGCCCACTTGGCGATCGTCAAAAGTATCAATTTTGGGGTTTCTATGAAAAATCATACTTCAATATATACTCTATCTGTTTACATTATACTTATATCCGGGGAGTGATCGAAAGTGAGTAAATATTCTGTTTAAACCAATAATTTAACACGTGCGCCTAAGGCACGCGGCAAATTTAGATGCGTTTTTCTCGAAATCGAATTTCCAACTTCAAAAGTTCCCCGGTGACTCATATTACAACCTAGAGGATTCATATTAGATAGGCCCTTTCCTTGCGGAACGTCACATGTAAGGATATCAGGAGAATTAAAAAGAAAATAGTTCACGTCTGTTAACTATAAAGGGGATTACACTATTGAAATTATCCGTTGGGTGCTATATTTCTCCAGCTGTGCTATATAGCTTTTTTATATGAGATTAAAGTCTTAAATGTAATTCTATTTCTCTTTTTTATCTAATTTTAACAGGGGCAATTTAATTATGCCTGTGTGGTTATTCAACCACTAGATCACGGTACAAATCAAGTGACGGTCCAAGCGAGAGAGGAACTCGCAGAGCATATTGGACACAGCGAACCAAAAATCATCTCAGATCAGAACCTGGCAATCCTTACTAGACAATTAGCTCTGCACGCGAATGTAAGTTCAGTATTATTTTATTACTTAGTTATTTCAACTAATTTCAATTTTATTACAGCTCGCTTCAATGGTTTCCTCGTCCTTGAAACATCAAGGTCAAGGACCCTATGCGTCAAATTGGTTGGAACGATTGCGAAACATAAAACGTTTAAGGAAGAAACTTTTGCAAGAATCCAACGCTAATGCCAAGGAAGCACCTTCCGACGAGGCACCTTCAAATTCTAATAAACGAGTTCATGTGGACGATTTCACGGTATATACAACCTAATACGTGATTAAACTTGTGAGAAATATCGACATTGTATTGTATAGATCGTCCCGAAATTACACGTTTTTGTCTCACGAAGTCTGTATAATGTAAATTGGTATATATGGGCACTTCCATTAAAAGTGTAGGTCTTTGGAAACTCCACATTTTTAGCTAATTTTATGCATAATATGCCAGTTGAGGTACATAAAAACGTATTTTCAAATCTCCTGGATAAGAAAGACAAATTATTAAAAAGTGATTCTCCGTGCTGTAATTTTTTCATATTCTTGTAACCTTCGCATCTGACTCCATAATTACAAGTATTTGAAAATTCAATAACGATTATTACATTATGCATAAAAAGAAGGCGATTAATAATTCAATCATAAGTGTCCAAAAAAATAACAGTGATTAACGTGGTAATTTTACTGCAATAGTTGAAAATTAATGTGATACTTTAAAATCACATGCAGACATGAAAAGTCCCGCAACATCATATTATGTTCCTCTTGTAAAATTCAACTGTCAATGTAAAATGGCATAACCTCAAAATTGACATAATATTATAACTCATGGCTATAACTCCGCGCATCAGAACAGGGACACTCATAGCAATATGAATTTATCCTAACTTCATGTATTGAGGAAATGGATTAAGAACTAAAATATATTACATTCTATACATAAAACACGCTAACGCGTTGTTGTCCTGTTACACCCGCCCGCCAGCAATTTATTTTCCTCTGCAGCGTCATCAGCGGTTAACAGTGGAATTAAAAAATTCTGGTAAAATTTCCATCGGTCTGCTTTTTTACACTTTCCATGTAAATTGGATTACAGTACATTTTGTTATTTTAAAGAAACCTGGTAAAATTGCATGATAATATCGATTACAATATGGTTGAAATTTACCACGTTAATCACTGGTATTTTTATGTCCACTGATTCCTGTGGCAATATTACACTTTCACGGTAAAATTGATACAAATATTGTGAAATTGCACTGTTAATCGTTGCAAGTTCACAATAAACTTGTAGAATTAACGCATGAATCATAGTAAAACGTTTACAAGCCTACTTGCAATTTTCAACCATATTTTTTACAGTGTACATTAAGCTTCACACGAATGCGATTGAAAATTCAATCAGAGGTTTCTAAAAATGTAAAGTTGATCTTCTTGATGCCGAGTTACGCCTTATAAATATCACGCGTGAATTTCGGGACGGTCTGTGTTACATCAATTCGTTACTACCTATTAAATTTTTTCCCTTTAACATGTCTTTTTTATTGTTTAATGAATATATTTTTTTATATAAGTAGGTTGTTTCAGAAAGTTTTACATTTTTTAAGCGTATTTCGCCGCAGTGAGTTGTGTTACCACAGTAAATTTGACTGTGTTAGTCTTCATTGCGTTTCTAATTCCTCTATATACCCCAATATTCAAGGTCTCCTCAGAGGACAAATCCAAGGGCGTGTAATTGAGATTGTTGTAAAGCGCAACATTTGGTTTGCTGTTGAAATAAGTATCGCAACTGTATAACTACCACGGTAACTGTGGTGCATTCGGTGCTTCATTATTTCGATGCGGATGGTTCTGTTTAACCTTTCAAGGTGGTTGTTCGACCATTTGATGAGCCCAAAGGAATACGTGAAGGCAGGGATGGCATAGGTGTTGATTGCCCTGATCTTGTTGGCCGAGTTGAGAGAACTCTTCATAACCAAGCTGAGTCTTCTAGTGAAGGCAGTCATTAGACTTTTCTTAACTATCGTATGATAAATACCCTTAGATTCAAGAATACTCAGGTATTTATATGACTCGTCCTCAGCCATTGCCTTGATGTCATTCTCTTTCTCGTTCTCTAGCTCTGCGGTCCCTAATTCTCCTCTGATTAAATACACTGTTCTGCATTTGTCTAGTTCGAACTCCATGTGTAACCGTCCGCGAAGAAAGGGACCTAATACGCCAAAGCTGAATTTTACAGGATGGGCGATCGTAGCAGAGTCCGCAAGTCAGCATTTGAGTAGTGGGGATGCGTCTACGAAAAGCACTTTCTCCACATACGACTACACTTTTAGGCCCGAACCAGTGTATCTCACGGACACGTCGCGTACAGCTGTAGTCGTAAGTGGTGGGGCTGGCTTTCGTAGGCCTCTTCTTCGGTCTCCGCGTACGCTATCATGCTTATGTTTGTAACTTAGTAACAAGAAAAGTAATTACTTTAAAAAATTTATGATTACTGGAAATGAAAGAGTAACTCAAAAACTATCGATTGGCGTAAGAAAATGCAAATCAATTTTTTCCGCATTAGGTCCCTTTCTTCGCGGACGGTCACATGTGGATATCATTGGAAAAATGCTTTGTGACATCGACCACTTGCTTCAGTTTCTGGTTTGAACTAGCGTATAGCTTCAGATCATACCTGTATAGAAGATTGGTCAGTTGATGACCATATTCATTTTCATGTATTCTGAACCCATGAGATATGCTGTTAGTGTTATGCTCAATGGGTTCAACGCTAAACCGAAACATAATGCACTGAAGGAGTCTCCTTGAAAGATACCCGTCGTAATGTGTAATGACCTAGTTATCCTTGGTTTTCCATGATCAAAATACATGATTCTTGTACCCCAAAGCATCATCGCACTAGTTAGAAAGTCGGCGATGCGTGGACAGATTTGGTAAATTTTTAAGACTTCGAGCAAGTAGTTATGTAGTATGGAAGGAAATGCTTGCTTTTAGTCAATGTATGGCATGTGCAAATTTCTTTGATCTATACATGCTTGCGTCATGGCAACATCGCCTATGGTGACTAGATCTTTACTGCCTTGCGAGTTTTTACAACATCTGTTTAGTTCTTCTGTAAGGACGTCATTATCGTCGCATTGAGAATATACTTTATCTGCAATGATAACTGTAAGGCATTTATAAAGTGTTGAAAGACAGGCTATCTGAGGCTACCCGTCGAAATTCAGATGGATCTTGAGCGCCTGGTTTTTTAGACAACATATACGTAGTACCTTTGAGCATAAAGCCTGATACACTCGTCAGGTACTTGTACCAGAAATTGTGTTTCATGTCCGGACCTGGAGCTTTCCAGTTACTTGCCGTTTTCAAAACCGCTGAAACATCTGAATCTGTGATGTTAGTAAGCTCCATTTCAGAGTTATTGCTTGCTCTTCTCTTCTAGTTGGAACCACGCAACGCCTAAATTACCTCTGTTTATTTTTTTCCGAACACCCGACCAGTAGTCAGTATTTCTGTTGATGTGGCTGGCTGCAAATTGCTAACGCTAGCCAAAGCATCCTCAGCAGGCACAGTTGATGTTCTCTATTCACCGTTTGTCGCAGATGTTCTTGCTGGCCAGCTGTTTGATTAGTGAGATCTATTTGACCATCTCGCACCTCACTGTCACCACCGTCCCGCATGCTGTGGCCCCTGGCGGTACGCGCTCCGACGATCATCGGGAAGCGACAAGCGTTTCAAAATATTAAAAATACTCCCCATTCTAATCTATGGGTTGTGGTGTTCCTCTTAGTCCCTTTCCTCTTCGTTCTCTGCCTGCCTGGCATGGCAAGCCCTGGCAAGAGCAATGCTAGAGGCAGCATATCCGTCAAAGTCATGAGAGGAAAGCTCAAGCCGTACCGCGATTCCAACGCGAGAACACCTTCGGCATTATTATTGTTATCATTAAGAAGCTCAATTTTTTCTCAGACTTGAGATGGTTATAGCTCAATATGTCGAAGAACATAAGAGTCCAATTTGACATATTGGACAAAGCCTGGTTTTTTACTCCAACCATCCACGGGTTGAGTTACAGCCAAGTGCATGATGGGGGGACATATAGCTTAATGTGGGATCCGAACCACCAGAACCTCGGTAAAAGTACATAGAAATACAAAAATCTTCTGGTTCGAGAAAATAATCCCCTAGGTGTTTGTTTCTGAGGCTGCTCACGTTGGTCAAGTGTTTTCTCAATCGGTAGTGTCCAATAAGCAGCCCTACCACTACAATTAGTTGCCTTCTTTCTATTTTCAAGAGTTCTTTAGTCCTCTCAATACATTTACCAGATATGAATTTCTTGGAATACACTCTTTATATTTCGCATATTCCTTTGAGAGCCATTTTGCGATGGCTGTTTTCACTTATGCGGACGAGATACCGTCGTAGATCGGACAGACCCAGTTTTTACTGACAACCTCCATCTTATCCGAGTTAACGGACCAACAACGGTCTCTGCGCCATTGCTCTACTATAATGAGCGCTAATTGTATGAGTTCCACTAAGGTTCCCTCATGTTTCCCTGTTATCAGGGTCACCAGGTCATCTAAATAATTCTGAGCGTAAAAAGCCGATTCGTTTAAAACATGAATCAGATCATCAGTGACAAGCACCCACGGGGTGGATGAAAGAACTCCTCCCTGTAACATCCTCTTGAAACTTTGGCATTTACTTCATTACCATGTAGTGAAGTATGTACCGTTCTGCTTTTCAAAATAAAGTGTATCCACCTGTTTATCCTGTCACCAACTCCGTGTGTTTCAGCAGAGCCATATATGGATTCAATTGGGTGTTACTGAATTCCCCCTCTATGTCTAAAAAGGCTGAAATTCCTAATTAATCTTTCCGCATTGTATTATTAATGCGGAAGATAAAGGCATAGAGAGCGTCTACGGTAGATCTGTCTTTTTGAGAATCAAATTGATTCCCATGGATAGGTTTTTTCGTTAAGAATTCCTCTTTTAATTAAAGGTTCACTAACTTGTCTAGATTTTTCAGCATGAACGAGGTCAAGCTGATCGGTCTAAAGGATTTTGCCTCATAGTCGTAGGTATCTTCATACGGCTTTGGAATGAACCCGATTTAATAAAGTTAAATCAGTAGTTAAGAGGTTTTCGGCTGTGCGCAGTTAAAAAGCAGTAAGCGCCAAACAGTAAATTTTGCATCATAAAGGTAAACGCGTTTATGAGTTGCCGTACAAAACTATTGCATATTTTAAAATTAATTTTAAACATATTATTAGCATGTTTAGTACAGTTTTTTATGTTAGTATGAACCAAAAAGTAGTTAAATTTACATTTAAAAAATACTTTTTAAATTTCTAACACACGTTAGAAATTTAAAATTGACTTTAAAACTCTCTGACTTTAAAATTCGGATGTGTTACTTTCGCAGGTTGATAGAGTTAAGTAATAGCTCGAAACTCCTTTCTTGTTTTTTTTCTAAATTCAAAAATAAAACAGTTCCGCATCTTTTTAGTTGTCAAAATTTGATTTTTTGGGGCGCGCCGATATTTGACAAGGGCTTTTCCGTACATGTTTATTTTTTTTAAAGCGCTCTTTTTTTGAATTAATAGGCCTAACCAATAGCTCAAAGGTACTTACTTCTTTTTTCTCGAATTTAAAAATAAAAAAGTTATGCAACTCTTTATGTATCGAAAGCAGAATTTTTGGGGATGTGCCGTTCCTTTGATAAAAGTTTTTTCGGATATGCATGCTTCCTTCAGGATGTTAGTTTCATAGTCAGTTAAATATTCATCATTTTAGTAGAAGCTTCATTTTTTGTTTGTTGAAAATAAAAACAACTTAGTTGAAAGTCAAACTCTTGTATTAAAAATTGATCATTTTGGTTTAAAATTCTTCTATTCCAGTTCAAGATTCATTATTTTAGTTGAAAATTCATCTTGAATGCAATTTTAACTGCAGAAGATAATTTTTCAACCAAACAAATCATGTTCAACCACAAAAAAAAATAATTTGAAACCATACAAAAATAATTTTGAACAAAATATTTACATTTGGAACAAACAAAAAGGTTTCTTAAAATGATGAATAGTCAACATATTCCGAGTCGATTGTTTTACAAGAATGCGAAATATTTAAATGGCTCCGTATTATGAAAAATTATACCTGAAAAAAACTTGAAATACCTTGCAAAAACCCGGCATTGTGAGGGAATCTCTGTTGGACCTGATTCAACATATCCTTATAAAAAATGAACCTTAATAATGATTTTGATGTACAACGTGGATGGAAAAAAATTGAATTTGCGATTCTATTAGTCACGAAACGGTAAACAAATTACAAAATTCACAGTTATCGGTACCCTGAATAGTATCCTTTTTTTTTTCATCGAGGCTTAGGGACTGTGTAACTGTGTGAGTGTCACGTGTAGCAGTAGCGCCGGATAGGTGCCCTGCTTTGAGTGCGGTTTCCCCGATTATCATAAAGCCCTTTGTATTTTTCCAATAAGAAAATAGTTTTTTAAACATTTAATTGCAACCTTTTGCTCATTCACAATACATGCAACATTTTCAGAAGCCAAAAATGTGTAATTTGCTTCAAGAGTCATCTCTGTACGTTCCTTAGTTTCGGAGATGGCACCTCCCTATTCTTTTGTTTATAACTTAATAACGAATCATCATTTTTGGATCTAAATTTCACCATTGTGCACAGAAAAGATAAAAGAAATGCATATATTTGTTCAGAATTTTTATAATTTATTTTCAGGGATGAACAGCCATTCAAAGGTGAGTATTCTGAAATGATCATAAGATTATGGTACTTTCTCACCTTTCACTCGCCAGGAAATAATCGCTAATAAACTTAAAATTTTAAAACTTTGTACGAGTATAGGCAAAACCTTCACTTGCAATTTGCATTTTGTCCCACATTTTTAGAATATTTTTCTGCTGAGATTTTCCCTAAAATCTGTACAAAAATCGAGGTATCTAAATCTTTGGATAGATAGTAGAGTGGTCCAAAAAATGTTTTTCGAGCTAGAGATCAAG
>CAKNWW010318279.1:1854-13117 GCA_932074435.1 Andricus kollari | reverse complement strand
ACAAGAACAACCAGTTCACGATCTTTTCAGTTGAAGTTCAAGAAGTATTCCATAAATTAGTTCCTGTTTCTAAAAACATGAAAATCCTAAATTTTATTCTGCTGTTCTACATTTTTTTAGTATTTCGCAATACTGTTCGTAAGTAGAATATATTATAAAATTAATCAATCATCCATTCAAATATCTTGCATCCCGATATCGGCTATATTCAAAAATTCCCATTTCACTTTGAAACCGTTGAAACATATGATATTATCAGTATAGGCATTTCGGAAAATTTGTAGTTCGTGGTGCGGCAAAACTTTTAATTGTACAGTTTTTAAACTGAACGAGGCCACATTTTTAGGAAAAAAGACAAAAGGAAACAAATGTAATAAAGATTTAACAAAATTTATTGCAGCTTAAACAAAAATATTTCTTAACATATGCTGCAAACATTAATATTCACGTGTACCCATGAGTTTAAAATTTTGGATCAATAATAAGAATTAATAAGGTATGAGCTGAAATTTTTTCCAACATATGCACGGAAATTTTTTGTTAAAGCCCCACGTGTAGCCAACATATGTTCCAAAAATGTATCTTTACAATTTATTTCCTTCCTTCTCTGCATATAAAACTTTCCTTCCATTATATTGCGCTATAGAACATACGTTTAGCAGAACTGTTATCCAAAGTTACCAGTTTTTCGTACATTTTCAAAAAATAAATAATAAATTTAGGAATTTTTTGCGCAAGGGCTCGGGCAATAACTTCAAATATTTATAGAAATTTATAAAGATTTATGAAATTTGTGAAAATTTATGAAATGCTGGTTAATTATGCTGGAAATGCATACAATTTATGGCAATTTTTTAATCTCAGAAATTTATTGTAATTTACCGGTAACTTTTGAAAAGTTTAATAATAATTTTATTGGGCCCACACCTAATATCTGGTTGGTGAGGTTTAAACCGATATTTTCACTAACATATGTTTGGAAATTTTTCATCGAAGCCCCACATGCATGCCAACATATGTTCCAAAAATTTATCTTCACAATCTATTTCCTTTCTTCTTTGCATCTAGAACTTTCTTTCCATTATATTACGCTATTGCGTATTACATGTATTGCGCTTTTACTCATACGTTCAGCAGAACTGTTATAAAAAATTACCGGTCAACCAACATGCATTTAAACACACTTTATTATATTACCATAAATTTCCATAAATTTCAGAAATTGTCAAAGAATACGTTAATTTACACAGATTTTAACAAATTTTATAAATTTCCATGAAATTGATAAAGTTTCATAAATTTCTAAAAGTTTGATAAATTTCTAAAGTATAGGAGAACTTATGAAAATTTCTGCGATTTGTGGAAATGTATAGAAATTAGTGAAATTTATGGGAATGCAAGAAATTTATGGCTGCTTCTAAAATTCATGGAAATTATTTGTAATTTATGGAAGTTATGGGTTATTAATAATATTTTGGCAGCAAGGCGGCTATGTTTTTTCTGTTATATATTTATATCGAAGGTAACAACAAATATTTTTTGGGGTAAGATCAAAGGATTACTTCATGGTTGAAAAAAATAAAAATTGTGGCCCCTTATATTTGCGTGCTTCCATGAGAAAGGGGGGCCAACTTAATTTTTAGCGAATACACATTTCTTGAGGGGTCAGCTACCCTTATACATTACCTACTATCGACATATGAAAAAGACATGTTTACAGGTTTATATGCACACGTAAAATAATTAAAATGCCAAGTTTGATTTTCGATATCTAAGAATAGACATACGCTAAAAAAAATTATTTTTTTATTCTCCGAATTATAGGCTTGGTGAGACAGTTCAGGAAAACCCTCAATATCTACCCTTAACACATGTACCACTAAAATATGAAGAACGAAATGTTTGATTTTTAATATTTAAAAATTGAAAAACATGAAAATATCATTTTTTATTACCAGAATGACAGGCCACAGGAGACTATTCAGGCTCACCCTAAAAACCGCCCTCACTATATTCACACCTAAAATTTTTAAAATCATAAATTTTATTTTTGATATTCGTACATTAAAAATACGTAAGAAGTTTTTTGACGTTTTTTAATTTTCAAATATCAAAAATCAATCTTGTCATTTTCAACACCTTACTTGTTCATATAGTCAGGGCAGTTTTTGACGATTTTTTGAAAATTCGGCACATAGAAAAAATTGTTGGCGTTTTCTATATTTGACGGAATTTCTAGAATAAAACTTGTCATTTTTAACATTTTAGGCGTGTATATAGGAAGGGTGGTTTTTACGGAAGAATCGGAACGGTCTCACTGAGTCTATAATGAAACTCGACGGATAAAAAAATAAGATTGCTGGCGTTTTTCGATTCGATAATATCGAAAATTAAATTGAAGATTTGATCATTTGAGGTTATTATCATTTTACTAGCATTAGCTGCCCTAATTATTCCGTTTCTCTACTATTGATTAGTAATTTTATTTCTGAGTATTCTTTTATATAAGCATATTCAAATAAGGTGGCCAATCACTGGGAGGAGGGCAACTATTGTCTCGATTACCCTGATTATAATTATTCCATTTTAAAGTAATATAACTTGCTGTTAATGCTAATGTAGCACATGTACAAATTTCACAATAATGTGTTCTCATTGATTTAATGAAGATGACAATTTTACACAATCGCATTCCTTTGTCGAATATTTAATTTGTCATGTTTGCGATTCATGAAACGTATTGTTTAATTCAAATAAGGAAGATACAACTAGCAAAGGTTCTTCATTATTTTAATCTTTCCTATCTGGTTCCCAGACGAGAAAAGTAAAGATAATAACCTCCGTCGTTTATCGTTTTATACTTCCTTGAATTAATATATGGGTCGATGACAAATACTTGCGAAATGGAGACTATGTCTTTTTTTAAATTGAATTTTCAGAAACATCAATAGTTGCAGCCTTCAGATTTATAGAGTGAATTCTAAAAGAAATTAAGTCAACAAAATGTGATACACTTTATCCAGATTCTTATCTGTTTATATAATCACACAATATTGAGTGATATCTATTTTTTATTTCAGTAACTTATGCAAATTACATTTGTTACTTGAGTTAGTTTAAAAAATTAAAGTAATTTTTGGTCGATCCCGTAGGAAAAAATTAATTCATTCTCTCATAAATACCGGATGTGAATATATTTTTTTCAAATTTGTTCATAAAATACCAAATTATTTACTGGCATTCATTAATGCAATATAAAAAGTATTTTTGTTCATAAAGTGTTCAGATTTAGTGCGAATCAAGCGGCGCTTCGCAATTAATCCGAAACGAAAATGTTTTCTTGCAGACATTTGTTTATACCACATTGAATACATTTTTTAACATCTGCACTACTACTGGAAAACTTGTTTGGATGGTTTTTCTACGCCTTTCAGGTATCATGGAATGAATTAAAGTATTTTCTAGGGGTGTGAACAAAACTCGAAACTCGAAGTTCGAACGAGTCGAGTCGAGTCGAGCTTGGTAGCTTTCGAGTCAAGTCGAGTTAAGCTCGATCATGTTCGAGTCGAGTCGAGCCGAGTCGAGATCGAGCTTTCCAGAAAGCTAGAAGACTCGAACATCTTCGAGAACTCGAAACTTTTGATTTCCCGGATGTCTTCGAGAGCTCGAAACTTTTGAAATTAACAAGAATTTTTTCAAATCCGATACTACGAGATTCTTCGTATTGCTAAAAGCGACTTTCAAATAAAAATTCAAGATTTTCTATCCAAAACGATGACCCAATCCTGTAAAAATTCAAGAAACTGACGACATCCCTGAGTATACTAAATTTTTTTTTAAATTTCAACTAAATTTATGATCAAAAGCCCGAAAAAAACTCTAGTAAACTGAGTCTCATGGAAAATCACTGTTAGCGATTCGAGAAAACCCCTAGTACCGGGTTTGAAGAAATTCTGGGTTATTTCAAAAGCTTTGAGAACCATAAACTTTCGAGCAGCTCGAAACTTTCGAGTACTCGAATGTCTTTGACAAATCGAAACTTTCGAGTACTCGAATTTCTTCGAGCACTCGAATGTCTTCAAGAATTCAAAATTTTCGAGAACCCGAAACTTTCGAGTAGCTCGAAAAGAGGTACCTCAACATCCGCCCCATTCTTTGCGTCCAACGTAGTTTGTAAAGGAAAGGAGATAAATGTGAAAACTACTGAATGCATAAGAACGGGACTGGAATAGCTTTTAACTATGTTTTTCATGTAGGTACGATCGCGTTGGTATATTAATGTATACTCTCTACGTCCATTTTTCTTACATAGCACCATTTCAAATCCTAAAAACCCGAAAACTACCCCTTTCAGGGGGTGGAATGTACAACAGTACTATAAAGTTAGGTAGAATAGTTTTCAGTAGTTTTTCATCAAACACTGACGCTTCGACTCTTGAAAATCGAAAAAATACCCCTACGAGGGGGTGGAAAATACGTCTTAAACAAGAATGTGTATAAAAATTATGTTTGAATTACTTTTTTCCCACATAGATAGAATCAATTAGTGTCAATTTATAATAACTATATTAATTCTACTTACTTGACACTATTTCAACCCATTAAAGCCAAAAAACTACCCCTATTAGGGGGTAGAAAGTACTTCATGACCAAGAACGAGGATACAATATTTTTAATTTTTTTCTGCAAATATATGGTCACGCTAATGCCATTGTGTAATAACTTCGTTGATTATTCTTACTTAGCACCATTTCAACCCCTTAAAAACCTGAAAACTACCCCTGTCAGGGGGTGGGATGTACACTGGTACTATAAGAGTAGGTAGAATAGTTTTTAATAGTTTTTCATCAAATGGTGACGCTTTGACTCCTGAAAATCGATAAACTACCCCTACGAAGGGGTTTACACACACACACACACACGCGTACCTGCACATTCAGGCATATCCAAACACACACCTACACACCCGATACCAATGCCGACCAACTCACATACAAAATATACATACGCAACGACGCATACACACACGTTCACACACTACGAATCTTCTTAACTATCTATGATGGCGGGGAGGTGAACCCCGTCGCAGCGCATTCCCAGTTGGCGCATATCTATAGAAAAAAAAAATTAAAAAATATTGTATTCTCGTTCTTGGTCATGAAGTACCTTCTATCTCCTGATAGGGGTAGTTTTTCGGTTTTTATGGGTTGAAATGGTGCTAAGTAAGTAAAATTGACATAGTTATTATATATTGACACTAGTTAATTCTTCCTACGGGCGAAAAAAAATTCAAAAATATTGTAAACACGTTCTTGTTTATGACGCATTTTCCACCACCTTATAGGGGTGGTTTCTCAATTTTTAAGAGTCGAAGCGTCACTGTTTGATGAAAAACTATCGAAAACTATTCTACCAACTTTTATAGTACCGGTGTACATTTTGCCCCCTGAACGGGGTAGTTTTTGGGTTTTTAAGGGCTGAAATGGTGATAAGTGATAACAATGGCACTAGCGTGACCATATCTATAGAAAAAAAATGAAAAAATATTTTATCCTCGTTGTTGGTCAGGAAGTACTTTCTACCCCCTAATAGGGGTAGTTTTTCGGTTCTTATGCGTTGAAATGATGCGAAGTAAATAGAGTTAACGTAGTTACTATAAATTGACACTAATTAATTTTATATATGGGAAAAATAAAATTCAAAAATATTTTATACACATTCTTGTTTTCAATTTATTTTCCACCCCCTCATAGGGGTAGTTTTTCGATTTTAAAGAGTCGAAGCGTCACTGTATGATGGAAAATTATTGAAAATTATTCTACCTACCTTTATAGTACCGGTGTACATTCCACCCCCTGGCAGGGTTAGTTTTCGGGTTTTTAGGGGTTGAAATGATGCTATGCAAGAAAAATGGACGTAGGGACTATATGTTAATATACCATCGCGATCGCACCTACATAAAGAACATAGTTAAAAGCTATTCCAATCACGTTCTTATGCATGAAATACTTTTCACTCCCAATTCGGGGTAGTTTTTCAATTTTTCAGTGTTAAAAGGGGTTGCAAGGGTAATCTAATAAAAAACTTGGTTACAGCATGCATTGACGATTATTTTGAGCTTTGTTGCGTCAATTTATGTTCCTTCCTTCAAAAACTACGTTGGGCGCAAAAAGAGGGGCGGATTTTCGCCTTATTTTGGGTCCCTCTTTGTAACGTTTTCATCTAAATTGGAAAACTGAAACATAAGATTTTAATTTTAGAGAGCAAAAATGATTTAATTAAATTTTAAATAGTTTAGTTCTCAACATCTCATTTAAAATTGTTATGCGTTTTTCAAGCCTTGAATTATTTGTATGGTTGTGTATACAAAACCAGTCCTTAAAAAAATATTTCAGTACCAGTACAAAAAGATGAACAGTACCGAAGATTTTTTACCGGTTTTTTAAACAGCATATTTTAAGTTTGAAGTCTAGACTGCCGATGCCGACACTGCGCAAAGAACCGATTATTGGTTCAAATTTCAAGAATTGTTTAAAAGTTTTTTAATTCAAAAATTTTGTATCCAAATACTCAATAATTTACACGTATAAAATGGAAGCTACTAAGTCTTATAAACTGAACGATTTTAAATTAAATGGAGATAAACTTCCAAATTAAAATTTTTTAACTTTTATTAATTATGGAGTTCAAAGATTCAGATTCAGTTACAAACACGTAAGTCCACGTTTTCGTTTTCAATGCTCTAAATTAAAGCATCAATAATTGAATTAAAAATTTTTTTAAATTACATAATTTTAAGCAATTTTAAGCTAGAAACATTAAAAATTGAACAGTTATATTCTTTCATAAACTGAACACTTCTTAAATTGAAACTTAAATTCTTTTATTTCAAATAGTTTAAACATCCTGGAAATGCTTCAAAATTTTATTTTAAAATCTTGAAAAATCTGCATGTTGTTTTACATTTTGCCACATTTAAAATTATTTTTGAGATTTTTTCAGAACTTCTAAACATCTTTTAAAATGATTCGAATTTTTTCCAAAATTTTTTTAAAATCCTGCCAAATTGAAAAAATTTCCTCAAAACCTTCCACATTCATTTTATACAATTTTATAAATCTTTCTAAATCTTTTTAAACATTCTCTTGAAAATAATTTTTGAAACAAAAAATCATTTTTCATTATCCTAAAAATCTTAATGAAATGGTTTTCATTATTTTAAGGCCTTTCACAATCCTTAAAAAGCTTCTAAATTTTCTGTTCGAAATCTGCAAAAATCTATATTTTGTTTTAAATTAGGCCGTGGGTTATTTTTGCCCAAATTTTGGTACGAATGATTTATGGATTCACAATGTTTTTGAGTCTTTCTTTACAAAAATAAAATAATTGCACAGATTGACTTTATAATGTTATGTTTCTAATTTTCTTCTTAAAAATTTAACAAAACAGAGACATTAAGCCATAGACCTTGATATTTGTTTCTCTTGAGTTCGGAACAAATAGACTTACAAATTCAGTTTTTTTTTAAATAGAACAATAAAAAATGTAAAGTTCCAAGTATAGTTTATTTGTTTTTAGTTTTCGAATGTTTGATTTCTAATTACTGATTTTAATTATGAATATATTATTTTAATGTTATTTTAAATTTGAAAATAGTTTATAAAGTTTCAATCGGGAGTTTACATTTGTTTAACTAATAAGACTTTCCAATTTAAATAGTTTAATTTTTAGCGTTAAAATCTGGAAAATCTAAAATTGTGAACTGATTCCGAATCGTCTTGTAAAATCAATTACTATTCATTTTTAATTCCTGAAAGTACAGTTCAATTTCAAAAATCATCAATTAATTTACATTCACAATTGATCAAATAAAAATATTTGTCATCCAAAATCTTCGATTACAAAAGCTTCCAGTTTTTAATTGTTTGTACGCTTAAACATTAAAATCCAAAATGGAAAATTTTCAAAGGGAAAGATTTTCGAATTACGTATTATGAATTAAATGATAGTATAATTGAAAAAGATGACAATTTAACTAATAATTAAAAAAACGTTTAAGTCAAAGTTGGACAGGTTTCTTTTCTAAAAATTTGTGAAATTCCCGGTCAAAAAATATATTCACTGTAATTTATTGGGTTTTCCCGGTCTGATAAAATTTCCGGTCATTTCCATGTTTCCCGTTCCAGCGGCTACTCTGAATCATAATGATATGTTCTTATTATTATTAACATTAATTTTTTATTGAAATAAGCTTCATCTTGTTATAGTATAAGAGCAGATTTTAATGTTATCTTTAAAATAAATATGGCACTTATTACTATCATTTTTCTTAATATAATGCTTCAAATGTACAATAAACTTAAAGATAATAAAAAAGAAGATAATATTTTATTATTTAATATTTTGTTCATAAAAGTCTCGCTCTCATAGTATACACCTTTCTATAAAATAATGTTTTAAATAGTTTTTTTAAAGAAAAAATCTGATCCAGTCAGTTTTTCAAACTTTTCAAAATTTGTACCATGTATTTTTCTTAAGAAATGTATTTCAGGACATGCTCAAAATAGTTTTAAAAAAATGGTTTATTTTGAATTTTTCTCTAAAATTACGAACCTTAGAGACTACATTATTGCAGGGCGAGAATTTATTTTTTCACGTCGGAAATTTTCTACTGTCACCTTTTTTATCTTAAACCACTTCTATGGACAGTGTTTCACATTTATCAAAGATGAAGGGATTTTTTAAAATTTTGTTCTTCAAATATGAAGTTTAGAATTTATAATATTGTCGAAAAATATTTTTAAAAAATAGATCAAAAGGAAGAAATGTCGGCCGCAAAAAGCTAAAATCTTTTTCTGGAATTAGAGGTGTTTACATTTTGAGAATCTATGGAAATAGGGAACTTCAGGGTCGAGCGATAATGAAAGAAAAAATCATTTTCATGCTGATGATCTTTATTTATCATACCAGTTTTAAGTTTTTCCGTTATTACCGGTTGATCTACATTATTTTGACACTAAGAAATAATCTAACGTTTACTATTTCAACTATTAAAAAGAATATATATGTATAATTTATAACTACTGAATGAGATGGTGTATATTACTGTTGAAAAACAGATTGTGATTTTTTTTTCACAGCATCGCAAAAATTGGATGCTGCTGTGAAACAAATATGTCTTAATAGTTTAAAAAGTTAACTTAAACACGTGAGTTCAAAGAACATGATTATAGAGCTTCAAAAAAACCCCCTGAGTGATGTGGAACCTGTTTCCATCCGTCATGATATCTTGCAAGAACTCTATCTCGAGGTTGCTTAACTTCATCACCATTTACAGGTGCATATATAACTTCCCAATCTAATGAAAAAAAAGAAATATACTCATTAATCAATTTAATCGTAGAGAAAATCATTGAGTTAGAACTCCATAATGAGGGGAAAAATTAGGCGTTCGAAGCAGAATTCTCTAATATTTTTTTTAGATTGTATTTTAGTTTTTGAATTACCATTCGAATATTTTCCTACGATCTCTTCATTCTTGAGGACTCCAAGAAGTTTTGAATCACGATGCACCAAAGCAAAGTGAGGAAGATAGGCTGACAGGAAGGAGAATATGGTTACTAATTATTTTTTAAATTAAAAAATTAATTAACTAAGAATTACGCAGTTGTACTAAATTGCGAGTCATTGATTTCGCAAGCTTGTTTGGGTGGGAGAGGGGGGTCGAAAGCATTTCTTAGGTTAGATTCCTCTGTCTGATTATGTTTTGAAAATATACTAATGAAAACCTATTTTATCTGTTGAAATAACTACTTACAGAAGAAGAAATTTCGATGGATGAAGGAAAATGAGTTAAAACTCATATTTATTTGTCAAAATGTGCGACGTTTCGTTGGCATTGGTTCGCCAACCTCATCAGGCTAATTTATTAAAATAGAAACACCACATGAATAATACATATTTTAAAAAAACACATAGTATAAATTAAAAACAAATTTAAAAAAAATTACCGTTTCTACTTTAATAAATTAGCCTGATGAGGTTGGCGAACCAATGCCAACGCAACGTCGCACATTTTGACAAATAAATATGAGTTTTAACTCATTTGCCTTCATCCATCGAAATTTCTTTTTCAATTAAACAATGGAAGGCGAATTTTTGGTTTCTTCAACATAATGTTATAGTTTCCAACTGCTGGTATTGGTATGGTACCTCACATGTGTTGGAATTTTACAATACAAGTCAAGTAACCAGTAGCACTTCTGTATCACATTTGCGGCTGGATATATAAAGCGTGCGTATTTATGGAATTCAAGGAATTCACGGTATTCAAGGATATCACGGAATTCACGGAAACTCGCGGAATTTACGGAATTCATGGAATTCAAGGAATTCGTGAAATTCAAGCAATTCACGAAATTCAAGGAATTCCAGGAATTCGCTGAATTCAAGGACTTCACGGAATTCACGGAAACTCGCGGAATTCATGGAATTCAAGGAATTCATGAAATTCAAGCAATTCAAGCAATTCACGAAATTCAAGGAATTCGCTGAATTCAAGGACTTCACAGAATTCAAGGAATTCATGGAATTCAATTAATTCACGGAATACATTAAATTCAAGAAAGTCGTGGTATTCATCGTATTCATTGAGTTCACCGACTTCAAGGAATTCACGAAATTCAAGGAATTTACTAAATTCAAGGAATTTACTAAATTCAAGGAATTTACTAAATTCAAGAAATTTGCTAAATTTAAGGAATTTACTAAATTCAAGGAATTTACTAAATTCGTGGAATTCAAGGAAATCACGGAATTCACGCCACTCAGGGAACGTACGGAGTTCACGGAACTCATAGAAATCAAGGAATTCATTAAATTGAAGGAATTCGTGGATTTCATGGAATTCACGAAATTCACGAAAGTCAAGGAATTCATGGAATTCATGGTATTCATTGAGTTCACTGAGTTCACCGAATTCAAGGAATTCACAAAATTCAAGGAATTTACTATATTCAAGGAATTTACTAAATTCGTGGAATTCATAGAACTCAAGGAATTCAGGGAATTCATGGAATTAATTGAATTCTCGATATTCATGGAATACAAGGAATTCAAGGAGTTCACGCAACGCACGGAATGTGCGGAATTAATGGAATTCACGGATTTCATGGAATTCAAGGAATTTATGGAATTCAAGGAATACATGGAACTCAAGGAATTCATGGAATTCGAGGAATTCATGGAATTCGAGGAATTCATG
>CAKNWW010318270.1:475-18221 GCA_932074435.1 Andricus kollari | reverse complement strand
TTACCCTAAAAAGCCACTTTTGTGCGATGTTTTGTAAGATTGTCTAGTTCATTTTTTTCACAATATTATCATTTTATTACATCGTTTAATTATTATTACCATAATGTCCATTACTCCTGAAAAACGTTTAATACTCAATTTATCCAGAACTCATTTGTAGTTGGCACGATTTACTAGCATGTTTTACTTTATTGCAATAAAATAGCTGTTAACATTGAAGTATTAGGGTAGCACGTACAAGAACGTTTAATTTTAATAGGCATGTTTCTTGAGATGTATGAGTAACTTAATCGTCGACTGTAATTCATGAAATATACATAGGTATATAACATTAATTTCGTGTTGCAGGAACATCTATGGGCCGTAAGACGTGGTGGCGAGGAGGGTTGGAGCTATTGGTGCTCTGTGTCCTCAATCGCGCCATCCTGGGCGATGGAGAAGTCGGTAAGTACTGTACTATGGAGTATTTCATCTCAATCACCACTGTAACGATATAATTCCATGTAATCTGACAATGCATGGAATGATGTCATTGTTAATTAGAGGAATAAAATATCAAAAATACTTATGTTTCGTAAATGTCACAATAAAATTAAGCAGATGATCGCAGGTTTGATCAGCCATTAGCGTTTACCCACCCAAAGAATCAGAGGTTCATGCATTCGATTCAAATTTGGGCAAAGTGTAGTCTTGCTGAATGGTATTTGATGGGTACAAAATTCTGTTATTTGCACAAATATTTAGCGTTTTAATTTTTGTGAAAGTTTTGAATTTTGTGCGGGCGGGGTCAAAAATAAAGGTAAAGTGTTTTTTTCTAACCATACATGGATTTAAAGTAAAAATACTAAGCCTTATTTCGAGATGAAAAGAATTTTAAAAAAAGGGTCGAACTTTAAAAAAGAAATAATTTTGAAAAATAGAAGTCAAATTTTATATTTTTTCAACTGTTTGCAACGATTCGATACAACGAACAAAAATCTACCGAATGTATGTAGGTCCAAAATTTTGTATTCCATACCAAAGCAGTTTGATACTTCCGAAAAAGAGCCTGCCACAACAAATTCAAAAATCTCACCTTCTCCTCTTCGTTAAATTTTTGTCCAAATGTAAATATATTTTCTCCCCATAAACCACCATCTAACAGATAATTAAAGCCACATTTAGGAACCTACACTAAATCAAATAAATGAGTTTAAAAAATTCAAAGACGGCGTTATTTTTTATCTATTAAGGATATTTCGGATGAGCGTTCAGATATAGAGGAGAGAATGCGTATAATGCGATGAGAGCGTGGTTTATAATGGTATTGCGGTGGTAGAACAGGAGGGAGAGTGGTGATCAGGGTGGCGTGATCATTGGCGGATTAAGACAATTTGCCGCCCTAGGCAGTTGCTAAATTGCCGCCCCCTCTCCTCCATAGTTTTTTCGAACCATTACATTAGTTTTCATCAGGAGCGGATAATATTTGCAAGAGAATATGATTAATATGCCGTTTATTTGTTATCAAGTAATATTATTGATAACAAATTATGACTAAGAATTTTCATTTGCAATTTCAAAACGTTCGAAATGTTGCTGCCCCTGAAAAGTTGCCGCTGTAGGCAGCTGCGTACGTTGCCTGTTCGGTAGATCCGCCACTGGGCGTCATATAGGGGAGATGTGGGAGATTGGAATGTATCAATGAATCTTAGGAGAATGGGTTGGTGGCGCGGCATGAGCGGTTGGGTGAAGTTGTAGACTGAGTTGGGTGGAGGGTATATAAAGTCGGGGATTGAGAATGAGAAGTGATAGGAGGAAGATCAGGAAGATGAGGGAGAATGGTACAGGGTTATAAGGGAGCAGGATGAGGAGGTGGAGAAGGAAAGCTAGGCGGTGTGTCATGGATAATATTAACATAGAAGTACATTATTAGTACTTTTGTTTTCTTCTGCTTCTAGCCCGTCTTGTATTCTTCTGGGGAATGGTGGGGCGAGATGGGGATTAGGATGGGCCAAAAAAAAATTTCTAGCAATCGATTTCTAATAGCAAAAAATCGTTAGTTGTTTATCAGCTGAATATACTGTACATTTTTTTTTGAAATCGATCAATATCTTTTACCTCCTCAAGCGTGTTGAAAATGGAAAAAAATTGAATTTAAGTGTAAAATATATAAACAAATGAATTCTTACAGTCACTATTTTTTTAAAGTCAAAATGTAATTTAACGTTCCCGAATTTACTGTTTCCGAGAATTCACGCCGCGCCGCAGGTAGGCTTGTCAGGAGCTTCGCGGGGTGAGCGGGGTACGCTAAATCAGGTTCAGTTAGGGTAGGTCAGGTCCAACGACAGCCCCAAAACTGACCTTAAATCAGAGTTCGACTGTATATGTAAAACTATATGCCGGAAGAATTGGTGAAAGTATCTATTTGATATTAAAAAAGTGTGGAAAATTGAAAAATAAAAACGTAGTGGCTAGCCTACCGGCGCGGAAAGGGACCTGTTTACCGGCACCGGCAAGGTTGCTCGTTGCCGGTTGTTTTTTCCCCTGGGTTTGAAGTTCCAAAAAGCGTGTAGCCATGTATTTTTCATTCACTGGTTACGAATATGGCCATGAAAATTGACCAAAAAACCATTTTCAAGGTCAAAACTTAAAAAAGCCACGTTTTTAAAAAGAAAAATGTTATGTTTGCAACATTTTTTAAAACCCCGTAAACTGATGTATTTCGATGCGTTGATTACGAACATGGACGGAAAATACCTCCAAATATATTTTTCAATATTATAACTTGAAAAAAAATTTTTTTTTTGCGAAGTGTAAACACTATCGGTACCGGTAAAAAGCATATTCAAAGCATACGGAAAGGACTGTCACGCAGTTTAGAGTAAGACCATGTAACTTAAGAGTTATTTGGTTATTTTTTGGCTGTTTACGCTTTGGATGAAACGTTCTATGTATATATCACACTTCATCGTCGATTTGCGACTCATAATTCAAGATTAAGGACCCGTGGAGGCGGGAAGACACCCCTGTGACTGGTCACAGAAATAATCTTGGTCAAACCCCTACCCCTTTCCAACGTCTCGTGGGGGCGGGAAGGCGCACCTGTGACTGTACACAGAAATAATGTTGGTCAAATCCCAACCTCTTTCAAGCTCTAGTGGGGGCGGAAAGGAAACCCATACGACTGGTCATAGGAATCATGTTGGTCAAACCCCTACCCCATTCCAATGTCGATCATTTGCCTTGATGATCACAAGTTTTGCGGATTGACCTACTGCGCAGAACGTTGCGCAGTGCGTTTATTGGCTGCCGGTCACGCATGATTAAAATCAAAGATATTAGTTCAAATTTAATATTAAGTATTTTAGGCTTTGGCGTCATCTAGCAAGATGGCCGATATCGAGGGCCTAGACACATGGGACGAAGCTTTTATTCTTAAAAATATTTTCGTAAAAAATAATTTCTTACCATAACCGTTTCTAGATATTTTTTTATTTTTCAAAATCTATTCAATCAGGTAATAAAATCTATAATTTTTCATTTCAATTATGACCAATTTTCGTAATTTAAATGAATAATCGGTTATGTTTAACGAAGCTTCTATTCAGGTCGAAAATACTTAGTCTACGCTCACCGTATTTTCATGAAGAAAAATGTTGACAGATTATTGTTCTTTTGAAAACATGATGTTTATCAGTTTTGACCTTCAAAATTATATTTTCAAGTATTAGCATGACCATACGTAATTATCTTTCATTTCGTATTTCGCTTTTCGTGAAAAACAGCCAGAAAACAGCTCCCTTGCCGGCGCCAGAAAGGTTGTTTGTTCTTGGCGCCAGCAGTGTAGACTCCACCAATTAAAATTAGGACAAATTTTGTTTTTAATTTAATTTTATTTTTATTGAATTTCAGACAGAAAATTACTTGACAAATAAATTATAAGAAGTAAATAATACATTAATTAATTATTAACAATAGAGTTGTATTTCTCAAATATTTTTTTCACATTTAAATTAAGACAATACTAAAAATGAATGTAATTTTGATCTGGGCTATTTATCACGAAATTTCCGCATAAATAGCCGATTTAACGCTCTATGTATAGCTCGGTGTTGTCACCTAGCTATTAATACAGAAAATGTTATTCTATATAAAAATTGTATCTTTATGAATTGATATTAAAGTTAAAACGTTGAATATCCTAGATTGAATTAATTTGAGTAAAAAATGTAATAATGTGTGATAAAAAGAACAGAAAATCTCCATGAGCAAAAATGCAACAAAAATCAACACATTTTTTTACGCTCTATTTATTAACAATTATAGTTATTGTAAACTAAATCACAGCCAAGGTTAGAGGTATGACTTGAAGTATTTAAAGTGTAGCACGCCATAAGTTACAGGGGTGCGTTAGGGCCGCCCACAAGATGTTGGAAAGGGGTAGGGGTTTGAACAACATTATTTTTGTGACCATTTACAGGGGTGTCTGCCCACCCTCAACGATACGTTGGAAATGGGTAGGAGTTTGAACTACATTATTTCTGTGACCAGTAACAGGGACGCGTTTTCGCCCACCAAGAGACGTTGGAAAGGGGTAGAGCTCTGAACTACATTATATTTCTGTGACCAGTCACAGAGGTGACTTCCCGACCCCACGAGACGTTGGAAACATAAAGTCCCATCTGTCATGATATGCAAAGCATGTGCAAAGTGAAAAAAGTGAACTCATTTTACTAAAGTGATTTTTATTAATTGTTGTGAAAAACGAAAATTTTCAGTACGAATAGCCCAACTGGAATCCCACAAATATTCATCCTGAAATTTTGGTATAAATAGCTGATTCACATATCTCAGCTATTCATCACGAAATTTCGTGATTAACAGTTGATTCAAGGACCTGGGCTATTCATCATCAGAGGCCCTAGGCAGAGGTTCGAGGAGGAAAAACTATGTCATGATTCTGACATGTGGTTAACAAAAATTTGAGGATATCCTTGGAAACATCTCACTTTCACACACTTGAATGACATTATTCATTACTATCTTCTGTAGATTTTATATTTTAACAAAAATTGTACTTTTTTAGTGAGATTTGGTTACGACTGGCTGCTGCTTTTCAACAATTTTAAGTAAAAAATATCTCTCTTTAGAAAGCGTAATTTGAATTTTCGCCATCTGTCTGCTAGATACTTCATTAGTCAATGGAGCGGCTGCAATGATTGTTTGAGCGGTTTGCAGGTTGTGACGTTTCAAAGTCACAGAATTTTTGAATAGAGATTTCGATAGTTTTTCCTCAATATTTTTTTTTGTCTCAAAAATAAAGTATTCAAAAAATTTTTTGAATGCACTAAGCTTTTCAGAATTTTCTGCAATATTTAAGAAATATATTATCTAAAATTCATGCAACGATCCCATTACAATTTTGGAGTAACATCCGCCTTGTTTCGGAAATGAGGCATCTCAGCTCTTGATTGAAATATAACTCTTATGTAACCATTTTTTTCAGTAATACAATAAACCTTTTTTTTGGAGGTAATATTATGCGCGGAAATCAAAAAAGATAAAATTCAAATTGAAAAAAATTTGATTAATTTTTAATTTTTGATATATTTTTAATATTAAATAGGTACTTTCATAAATTCTTTATGCACATAGTTTTACATATATAAAAAATTGGTAACTCTAAGAATTCATTTCTTCATATATTTTAGGCGTAAATTCAATTTTTTCCATTTTCGACATGCTTAAGGGGGTAAAAGATATTAATCGAGTTGAAACAAATTTTAACAGTAATTTCAGCTCACCAAGAACTAACCATTTTTTGCTATTAGAAATTGATCCCACAAAAATTCACTTTTTTCGGTCCATCCTAATGGGCATAGTTATCTTTCTCACGTTAGTATTTAAAATTTGCTAATTCATTGCTTAAAAGTGAGTAGTTATATATCTTCTATGAACATTTTTATTAATAATATTGTCAAGGTAAAATTAAATAAAAAAGTATATGCGGGATTAGAAACAAAAATAAAAAAGCAGTGCGCTTGGCTCATATCGACCCATGCCTTGGGCGGGATGAACCAGGCACTGGGGGCGGGACGGACCACTTAATCAAATAACTTATTATATATTATTTATAAGTAAGAGTATTATTAAGTTGGAGTATTATAAAACGACAACATATCTTGCACATATTTTTCAAAGATTTTACGGATTATTTAAACCCTAGTAGCAAGATAACTGCAGACTGGCGCCAGCAGGGGGTCTGGTATAGCAGATCCTGGCCCAGACTGGTCACGATATACACCAGACAAAATTAAAATAACGTAAAATAGTACTAAATAATAGGTTTCCGTAATAGTTTTACACTATATTTCAGCCCTTTCTGGGAGAATATACTGCGGAAACGTCACAACATTTCAGGAGACACACTGAAATATGAAAAACATAACCTCTTTTCGCATAAGCGTGCATGCTTGCATGTTTGGGCATACTTTTGAATCATTCGAATTCCCGATGAATTACTAGTATTTAAACTAAATACCAGAATCTGGTTCCTTTATTCGCCAGATTCTGTTTTTCGTCTCGTCTGATCATTTCTCCCGCCAGTCGGGTCGACTAGAGGGAGCAGATGTTGAGCCAGACTCTGGCCTCTGTCATACAAGTCAGAAGTTGCTACTGCTTAAACGATTATGGATGCGCTTGAAGTCGCCTTCAGCCCACGTTGTCGATAAGTATTATATTTTTTAAAAGTTTTTATCGTTGCAAGAAAAGTATTGCTATTACTCCGTGACCGTCTAACGCCAAATTTCACATAGAATCCGAATTTCAACAAGTTAAATATTCATCTTCCTTTTTTAATGAGTTTCCCTTGCATGATACGGAGAGGATACGATGTGGATACTAGAAGGATACAATGTAGCGTATCCGTTCCGTTCATTCGGTCCGCTAGGGGCATTTTACGACTTTTCTAACAAACCCTACTGGAAGTAAACGGATTGAAACCTTATCCGCTTTAATCCGTGCTCTATCCATACGTATCCGTTTGAATACTTTTTTATATTCTTTAATCCGTTTGTATCCGTTGGATATCCATTTATCTGTTTGAATAATAATCTTATCTGCTGTAACTATCCATTTTAATCCTTCTGTATTCGTTTTTGTGTATTACTATCCATTTTTATACTTATACGTTTCAATCCTTCATTTTTTTATCCGCTACTCAATCCTTATCTATCCGCGAACTACTTAGCAACTGTTGGTTCTCGCGCTTCGCGCTTAATTATATATTTCACTCGCGCTTCGCGCTCGATTATACATGTCTCTTTCGCTTCGCGCTCCATTATATATTTACCTCGTGCTTCGCTCTCGATAATGCATTTACCTCGCGCTACGCGCTTGTTCTTTACATTTCCCCCACATTTGTGCACAGACATTTTAAACTTAAAGGTGAAAGCATCCACAACTGTAACTTGGTGATTATGAATTATCTTTTGTTAAAGCTCCTTCGGCTTTAACGAAAACATTCCCATCACGTATCTCGTGCTTCGCACTCGATTTGGTCATTTTGTCCCTTAAAGAGTATACCAAAGCCCAATCCAATGTATCAATTCCTTCGAAAGTTATCGTGCTGACAGACTAAAAATCTACACATACACATACATATATAAATGCAGGAGCTAGACACATTCGCTAAAACCTGTTTTTTGGGTTCAGAAGGTCTCAAAACATGGACATTTGACAAAAAAAAGGGGGGGGGGGGCCAAATTTTACACAAATCTAATACCTCCTCTGATGAGAATGTAAACAACTGAATTTCTAAGCAAATATTGCATTTTTCAGATAAGTTGTTGAAATTATGAAATTAAGAAAGCGAAAAATAGTTAATCGACCGTCTCTAATCTCTTAAGTTAATTTGCCGTTCAAAAGTTAATCTTTAAATTATATCAATATAGATATAATATTATTAGTTCAATTCATATTCAAACAGATAGACGCGGATAGATTATTACTAGTTGAAGATTGATTGAAACGGATAGATATGTATAGCATATTTTTACTTGAAGACGGATTTAAACGGATAGATATGGATAGATTATTTTTGGTTTAAGATGGATTAAAAAGGATACATAAGAATAGAATATTTTTCGTTGAAGACGGATTAATACGGATAAATAGTATACCATCCCACGGATAGATAAGGATAAACAAGTTCGGACTGAAACGGATAGGGAGGGATTAAATTCGACTTCACTTATTGAAAATTATTCAAACGGATTAAGATTTAAAAATCTAAACAAAGGATAGAACATGATTGAAAAGGATGCAAAGTGCTCATTCAAACGAATAACAAATTTCTATCCGTTTGAATCCGCTAATTTCTATCCGTTTGAATCCGTTTACTTCCAGCAGGGTAAGTTAATTAAGCAATATACCAAAAAAATAGTGCTTCTCTTCTGGTTGCTAGCAACTCATATTATTTTCTAATACAGACCCAGTGGGCACAAAATTCGACGACGTCTTCACGACATCGTTACGAGATATTTTACGACGACTTCAAGACATCCTATGTCCATGTCGTTAAGATGTTTTTACGATGTCTAACTGACATCGTAAGATCGTACGACTTATTTACGATATCGTACAGATATCTTAACGACATGGACATTGGATGTCGTAAAGTCGTCGTCAAGATATCGTGACGATGTCGAAAAGACGTCGCGAAATTTAATTAATTTCCCCCAATTTCATAAATTTCATTAATTTCAACAATTTTCATACATTTCTACAAATTTCATGAATTTCAACAATTTGCATACATTTCCACAAATTTCATAGGTTTCCACAAATATCATAACTTTTACAAAAATTTCATAAAAATCGACCATAACATATATATCATTAAGCTATTTCCCTTTCGGCGAGCCTCTAGGGGTAAGCGTGACACTACCCGATGCGGGTAGTGTTTTTTAGGTGGATTTGTAGTAAATGGGCTCACCACACCCACGACCGCCAACAGCAACGCAGTAGTATCAGACGGTCACCCATCCAAGTACTAATCGCGCCCAACACTGCTTAACTTCAGTGATCTAACGGGAACTGGTGCTTCCAGCGTGGTATGGCCGTTGGCAACAATAAACCATAAATTTTATAAATTGTGGTAATTCATGAAACTTTCTATACATTTTTTAAATTATGGTAATTGATGGAAATATATGCTAATTCAAATAAATTTTAGAAATGCATAGTCATAGATCGGTAATTTTTGATAACTTTGATAACAGTTCTGTTGAACGCATAAATTGTGGTCCAAATTTTGGGTTGAATTACTTTCGATTTCTATGACTTCTTAAGGTTTGTTGGCTTTCCAGCTATCCAACTGATCATTTGTTCGTATTAGAAAGGAAAGTCAAAATTTCAGCAACGGTTGTGGACGGACAGAATAATGTTGGTCAAACCTCTACCCCTTTCCAAAGTCTCGTGGGGGGGGGGCTGTGACTGGTCCCATAAAGAGTGTTGGTCAAACCACTACTCCTTTCCAACGTCTCATGAGGGGCGGGAAGGTATCCATGTGACTGGTTGCAGAAATAATGTTGGCCAAACACCTACTCCTTTCTGATCAGGAATAGAAATGTTCAATATGCTTGCTTTAAATAGAAGATTTTTATTTGTAGTATCATTATTGTTGCAATTAATCTAGAATTATTTGGCATTTATAATAAATCGTTTAAAATTCATAATAAATTCTTTGGAATCCAATTTAGTACACGATAAAATATGGCGGAAGAGAAAATTAAAATCCGGCATATTTTGCCGGAACACAATACTGGATCTTAATTTAATTTCCCAAATTATCAGCTCGATATCTTATTTCGTCTGGATGTGATGTTTGAGAAGGAAAATATCGGTAGGGTAGGAATCGGGTGTTACATGGCTTTAAGAATAATAAAAAAAACGCATTATTAGGAGGGGGAGGGCTGTTCGAAATTTCTGCAATATGTATTACGCATTTCGTGAATGATCCCTAACATATTTAATTTCGAGGTATTGGAGGTATTGGGCTTGAGTCCAATAAAGAACTATAGGCGAGCGGCAACGACCCCCAAAATGGCATGGTAGTGACCAGATTCTTTCTAGCCGCCAAATATAGTTTACCTTTATGTTTTCGAGGGTGCTGAATACGAATATGAAATTATTTTTTTTTCTAAAGTCAGGGGAACATTGTCAAAATCGACTTTTTAGTGAAAAATGTGTGTTTTATAGCTATTTAAACGATTACAATTAAAAATAAAACGATATATTCTCATGCTTGTGAGAACTTCTCCGAGCACTTTAACTCTTTGGAACACTAAACGCGAGCTGCCTGTTTCACAAAGTTTGACGCCGTTTTTACCACATCGTTACGAGATCTTCACGACGACTTTAAGACATCCTATGTCAAAGACGTCCTTACGACACCTTACGATGTCGTAAGGACGTTGCCAAATTTTGTGCCCACTGGGTAGGTACAAGAAAACCTGCTACCGCATACCCCATCAACCCACGCTGTTTCCTCAAACAGCTACCATTATCGAGCTGTATGTAACATCCCACGCACTCACCGCCTTCACGTCATTTTTCCTCTCACCCGCCCTTTTCACATCTCTCTTCTACCATCTCACTTTGTTCCAGTGGATTCCATGTCAACACATCACCACTGTACGTACAATATTTGGCAATGAAGAATAATTCTATCAAGTATTTTTTTTTAATTGTTGAAAATTGTCGTAGATATAGGACATTAAACTTTTAGTGTCACTTTTTTCTATATGTGGGTGATGTTCAAATGGACTTTAAATAATGCCTTGGAAGTTTAATTAATGTGAATTCCTAGATCTATTCTAACTTTTCAAAAGACCCATTTATGTGGTGGCTTACTTTTTTAGTCCCCATAGATAAAGTTTGAAAAAACTATAGTTTTACATATAATTTGTGTGATAAAACTGGTCAATTTATAATCTGCATCACGTGTCTCGTCTTATAATTTCACATAGGTATTAAAAATTGGATAGCGCTAGCCCATGTTGTTTTGTAAGTATTGACCTTCGGTACTTTTTTTTGACTAAAAAAGTGCTTTGATTTGAAATCCAATATTAATGAAAAGGAATAAAATAAATAAAAATAATGCATTTTCACCCTAAGGTGTTATTATACTGATAGAAATGAATTTATATTTACTGCTTTCTTTCACTAATATTTCTCTAGTTATTTCGAGCTACCTAATAATTCGCTTGTAAGATGTGGCTATTGTCAAAGTCAAAATGACATAATAAATCCTTACAGCAAAAGGAATTATTGTGAGACACCCCAATATATCCTGGGAATCCCCTATAAATAAGAGATGCCTATGGCAGATTTACTGGATATCCTAACGAGGCGGAAATTTCCATATCCTGGGATGTATTTGAAATGTTTTTGGGACATTTTTTATATTAATTAGTGTTTATCTTTATGTTTCAGGTTGTCTCTTTAGCAAAAATATTTGTGATGCAGAAATTGAAAGCTGTTACAATGGTAAGCATTTTTTTATAACAATAAAATAGAACTAGTTTAAAAATAATATAATTGACTAACATGATATCGGATGTGTTTGATAGGAAATAAATCCTAATTCCTAAAAAAAACCTTCAAACTTCTAGATTTGGCATTTGGTCGGTGTACACCACTTTACACTGACGAAGGGGTCGAAGATTTATACCAGTAAGTCTCATGAAACTTTGTTTTAAAAATACATGAATAAAAACAAATAAAAACTGGGATGACTATAACGAAATACTCTTCCCTACACTTTCACCAATTTATCTTAAACTTTTACCCTCAAAAAGTTGCTTAAATAAAAGAGTTATGATGAAAGCTTGATCGTTTGTGTAAATTTCTTAATTTAGGCACGCATATGAATTTCCATTTATCATACTTTATATTAGTTAAGTTTACAACATCATCTGTTTTTTCTTTAGAAAAGTGATCATTTTTCTTAAAAAATAATTTAGCTGAAAAACCCAGTAGAATATTCTTATTTTCTAGACGAAATTTTAATTTTAATTGTTCGAAATCTATGCATGTGTATGGAAATTGTTTTTCATATATATGAAAAGTATTATTTACTTTTGATAAAATTATTAATATTAAATAAGACTCTAAACTCCCTTTTAATTTCTGAAACATAGATATGATCTGGAAGTAGAGGAGCTGGAATTATTAAGATTACAACTTGAAAGACTGGAAGCTGATGGGTACAAATGGCCTCATCGATACACGCAATGTATCATGCAAACATCCATGTACAATCTTCGTTATAGGTTCGTATACTTATAAATCTGTAAACTGAGGTTTGGATAAGCATTAAATTGTTTTTATATTTATAAATGACATCACTTTGTGAAAACACGCGCTACATATTACAAGCGGCTCGTATTACACAGATAGAAAAATTAGTCTTCTGTATAGAAATGTGCTTGATTCAGTCTCGAAGTCGAATCTATTTTTTAAAGTTTTTGTTTCATACATGCAACAAAGGGATGGCAAGAGAAGCATTGATTTTATTTGAAAATGATAAATTATACTAGATCCGAATTCTATTTTGGATGTTTCCCTTTTGTTTGTATTTATAAGTGTACGGTGCTCATTTGACGAGCAATTTGCTTAACTTTGCTGAACTTAAAAATGAAAATATGTAAACTATTAGAGGATGCCCACCATTAATATAAAAAAATACAAATAGGTCAATCAATTTAACCCGAATCAAGAAGTTTTTTCTTTTCTTGCATCAACTTTGAATTAGGTTGATGGCCAATTTTTTTCTGTAAAAAACAAATTCTCAAAATATTATATATAACCATAACTTCCTTACTTTTCAGTAAAATGTATTAATATTATAGGTCAATTGATTTGTCTCGAATCCTGGAATTTTTTATAATTGTTAATACTTTTTTAAGCCTATTCAATTTCATTTAGTTAAAATCTCATAATTAAAAATCTATGGTATTCTTAATAAGGTTTGTGATTATTTAGGAGCTTGTCCCTGACGCTATTGTTCCACGCGGTAACTTTTCTTATTGTCTCATATCTGTCGCTCAAGACCTTGCGACCGGGGGTGTTACGCGGCAGCGTTGTTGTGGTGGCTCGCTCGGCTTGGCTGGGCGGTATTCAGCTTTCTCTTCTCGGTTCCATTCCGACTTTCGTTCCGGGCAATTGAGACCTCTTTCCAAAACCAAGTTCGGTGCGCTACATTATCAAAAGTGATGTGGATTTTCGGTTTGAGTTCCGACCCGTGCATTCAAAAATCCTAATGCTTACTCCAGCGTAAAGTGTCCTCGAGAAGTGACGAGTCGGACAACATACACATCAAGTTGCGTCGGGATTGATCTTTCCCAGAAAGATCGTCGTCGTAGCTTCCGGAGCCTACATCTGAGCTAAGTTTACAAAACTAACTAAATATTGTGTTTATGCCATGTGTGAGTTGATTCATGGGCTGGAACTCGGATCATAGTTGGATTGGACCAATTCAATTTATAATTAAAGTAAATTAGAAAAATCTCGACTAGCCCTTTGAAATATCAATCCGAAAAACTATTCAAACAACTTTTAAAACATAAATGTAATCACGCGAGATAAAGTGATGCATTATTATTTATACAAAGCGAGGAGAAGTTTCTATAATTAGTAACTTTGATGATTTTCGTCATCTTTTAAGGAATACATAAGAGTTTGGCATACAATCATTTCTTTGGTTGTGTTCCTTGATTCGGAAAGAACCCCAACAAGTTTTAAAATTTCAATTCCAATCATACCACAAGAAGCAATGCATTTTTTTTTGTTTGAAAATCATGAGAAGTGTAGATAATTTCCAGCTACAGTGGTATTTGGCCAAATTTTTAAAAAGAGGTGAGGCAATTGAAAGTGACGTATTATTTTTATAACGCGAGGAGACCTTGTCTGTTGTCTTCCCTGTTTGAAAAACTACCCAAAACATTTTTACAGCATTAATTCCCGTCATGCCTTCGGGAGCAATGTATTATTTTCTGAAAATCACGAGAAGTGCAAATAATTTTCAGCTTCGGTGGAATTTGGCATATTTGTAAAAATAGGCAAGTGTTTTTCATAAAAATGAGACCTTTTCTGTTGTCTTCTCTTATGGAAAATCTACCAACAAATTTTTTGTACTTAAATTTCAATTACGCGACTGGAAGTAATATATTATTTCCTGATAATAATGGGAAGTTTCAATAATTCCCAAATTTCCTAACCTTTGACCACTTTTTTAAAATTCATAAGATTTTGTCGTCAAAATGAGAACCCATCTATTGTCTTCCTTGTTCTGACTGCTGACTGCTGCTGACCTTTGGCCACTTTTTTAAAATTCATAAGATTTTGTCGTCAAAATAAGAACCTATCTATTGTCTTCCTTGTTCGAAAAAGTGTGCCAAGAAGTTTTAAAACATCAATTCCAAACATGTCACCGGAAGCAATACATTATTTTACGAAAATCATGGGAATTGTAAATAATTTCGAACTTCGGTGGCACTTGGCCTATTTTTAAAAATAGGTCAGAGTTGTTCTTCAAAATAACACCTTTTCCATTGTATTTTCTAATCGAATAACTACAAAAAATACTTTTGAAACATAAATTTCATTCATGCCACTGGAAGTGATGCATTATTTTTAGAAAGCAAAAAGTTTAAATAATTCCTAACTTTACTGACATTTGGCCATTTTCTGAAATTCATGAGAATTGTAAATATATAAATAAATAAATGCTAAGCTTCTAGAACATTCTCGAGGGTCCTGATGACGTCATCATGCATTCCTACCTTACCGACATTCTTGATGACGCCATCATGCATTCCTACCGAATAAAAATAGCTTCAAGGTTATTTCTTATCTCAAGCATGTCGTGTAAATACTTTCAAGGTTATATTTTGCTTTTTCTGTCAATTTCTACTGCGTCATATAGTTATGAGAAAAAACAAGAAGAATGATTTATCGCTTCCTTACAGATAAATATCGAGACCGTTCTAAAACATTCCTTGATTACGTCACAGAGTAATATTGCACAATTGTGCCAGCCAAAGGCATGTAACAACAGGTTCAAGGTTATTTCTTATCTCAAGAATTTTTCGCGTAAATACATTCAAGGTTATACTTTGCTTTGTGCTGGCAATTTCTACTGCGTCATATAGTTATGGGAAAAAACAAGAAGGATAATTTATTGATTCCCTACAGATAATATATTTATTTATTGCGCGAAAAAAAGTTGCAGATGTACAGATGACATTTGATACGGAGGGCTATGCATGACATCCTGTATTGGCTAGCTAAATTTGATTTATTGCTTCCTTATAGATAACATATTTAACATTCTTCTAGAACATTCTTGATGACGGCGTCAAATTAAACTGCGAAATTTTTTGGTAAATAAGTTCAAAGTTATTTTTCATGGCGCATTACATTTTGCGTTGCAAAAAAATATTATATCTTAAACGTGTCGATTATAATGTAGAATCATCCAGAACTTTATTGCAGCATATGATGCAATATTTGACAATATTGTGCAAAAGACTCCAGAAATTTGGTAGAGGGGGTAAGCGTCTATAAAAGGAGCTATGTGCTTAGTTTCTAGTATATTCCTAATGATGTCATCAAATTAGACTGTGCAATTTTTTCGTAAACAAGTTCAAGGTTATTTTCAATGATGCATTACATTTTGCGTTGCAAAAATTATATCCCAAACTTGTCGATTATAATGTAGAATCTTGCAGAACTTCGTTGCATTATATGATGCAATATCTGACAATATTGTGCAAAAGTCTCCAGAAATTTGATAGAATGGGGTAAGCGTCTATAAAAGGAGACCAGCTCTGCTCCTTCATCAGTTTGTTGTCGGATGTCACATTGTAAAAAAGAAAAGCAGCAAGAGCTAAACAGTCGTATAAACTTATTTCTAAAGCACATCCATGAACTGAGACAAGTGATACAAGTGCGAACAGACTTACAAACTGTAACAAGAAAATTTACTACTTTTCATATTGAAAAAAGTGAAAAATGGATTTCTCAAAACTAAACAAAATTGCCATCAATAAAAATTTCCTTCCAACAAAGAAGCTCAAGGACTTAAAGCTTAACAAAAACTATGAAATTACAAACATCAGAAAAGCAACAACACAGTTTGGAGTGCTGAGGGAGTCATCGTGGCTCAGATGGTATAGTGATTGTCCAATGTTCCAATACTGCAGCCTTGGCAGCCACGCTGACGCGGGTTCGATTCCGAAAGCAGGAAGCGAGGCTGGACGTGCTTTCTGAAAGCCTCGCTTCTGTCCCTTGGTATAATTCCCCACAGATACCCTACCGTTTATAATAAACCCTACAATACAGTCGCTAATGACCCTGGCAGTTTATGCGACTATAAACATTTAACTAATAAAAAAAAAGGTTGGAGTGCGGTTTATTGCCACGGTAGAAAACAATTGTACCGTTTTTCTACCAACCAGGATGACCAATCTGCTGAATGAAGATGAAGCTCTGCTGTTGGGAATGCAAAAATCATGTAAAGATGGTGACCTCTGCATGCGGTATTTGGGTGGATGCTACAATTACATAGCATTTACGAAGAAAAATATATAAAGTGAACAGTTTTCAATTATCGCTCAGTGCCTGAAAGCCTTCAGTGAGATTAACATCGTCATGCCTCATACACCTCGAAATCAAATGTTACATGCAACTACATACAATCTGAATATATCATTCACAAAGCAAATTGTCATCGGCGCTGAGTTTATAAAAGACGGAAAGCTCGCCTCATCAGTGAAACTGCTAGCCAGTCATCCTCGTGCAAGTATAACCCTGAATCCCGAAGACTGGAAATTATTCAAAAGTTACTTCAACCTCATTTCACTGTTCTTTGATGGCCAAGAGAAGCTGCAATGCATCGACTGTGGAAATTTCCGTATACATATGACTACATAGTTTGGAGATTATATAGTGGCTTTGGAGCAAATTCAAGAAACTCAACAATATTATGCGTTTGTACTTCAAGAAACATCGTTCGCTGTTCTCCGAGAAGTCAGTCTTTGTATCGACCGGTATCTTCTGGAACAGAGTATTATGCCGTTTCAACGTACAAAGGATGTTATCATTGAAACCATAGCTGAAGGTGTATGGCGCGATGTGAAATCTCCTTGTGTGAAAAGTGTAAATTCTTATATACAAAGAAATTATACAAGTTTAAAGAATAAGGCAGTGAAAAAACTTATATTTGCTAATCTCATGCGATTTGAAAGTCTGTTTCTTGAAATGATTATTTTCTACAATCAGAATGTGTGTGAAGAAGTGATTGAGAAATTACCAGAACTCAGATATATGAATGATGCCTTTGAACATTAAAATTTCTATGTATTTTATTAGTATGAGAATCTGACTAAAAATATAATTTAAACCAAATTCGCCTTTATAATTAAGTTGTTAGTTGTTGATCAGTGCAGTAAATATATACGAAGATGCTAGGTTTTTGATCTACTGATCTTTCAGTAATTTGTAGTCTTACTGATAGGGCTGTTAAATTATCTGATCCAAAATTTAGAGATGATAATATTTTTAAAGTCATAGAAATTTTAAAACAGAATGATTATCCTATCAAATTTATAAAAAAATACATGGATAAAAGAGTTGAAAAGATCAACAATATTAATGTACAGACTCAGATAAATAATTCACAAACCTTTGATTGTAGAAAAAT
>CAKNWW010318249.1:628-14113 GCA_932074435.1 Andricus kollari | reverse complement strand
TTTTTTCATCTAATCGGTGAAATACCTGTCGTCTAAAATCCTTTGAAAAACAACATATTTCGTGTTGAAACGATTCTGTGACTTGAGCTCGCACAGCCTGCCCGATTGGAAATGAATTCGGCCTTCAAAGGTTTTTTTAGTGAAATTTGTTAAATAAATGAGATAAAATGAAGTATCCAGGGTTTTCTAGCGATTACAAAAATTTTAAGGTATTTAAAGGAATTTCACAAGATTTAATGATTTTATTAAATCTCTAAGGATTTCAATTTTAAAGAGAACCTTAATGAATAAGTTCAATTCAAATTATATTCAGGGGTTTTCAAATGATTTATACTTTTTTAAATGGATTTTTACGATCTCCAAAGATTTCAAGGGATTCTAAAGGATTTTAAAAGCTATACAAAATTTCAAGGGGCTGCAAAGAATTTCGTAGAATGATTAAATATTTCAAGAGATTTTAAGAAATTTCATAAGATTTAAGGGTTTTATTAAATCTCCAAGGATTTGAATGGTTTATAGGGATCTAAGTAGTTTTTTTTTTAAAAGAACTTTATTGAATAAGTTTAATTCAAATTATATTTAAGGAATTTCAAAAGATTTACATACTTTTTTTAATAGATTTTTACGATCTCCAAAGTTTTCAAGTGATTCTCAAGGATTTTAAGAGATATACAAAATTACAAGGGATTTCAAAGAATTTTGTAGAATGTCGAAATATTAAATTGATTTATATATTACAGAATAAATTAAATTTCATTTCAAGGGATTTCTACGGATTCCGACGATTCAAGGAGAGAATATTAAGATTTATAGGAACTTTATAGGATTTATTTGGAAGATTTTAGGGGATTTTCCAACTTTCAAACAGATTTCAAAGATTTTTCATATCGATTTCAATTAAATTTTAAGAGATTTTAAAGATATCAAGAGAATTCACAGATTTTTGCTGTGTAAAGTTTATTTGTGCAGAATCGCTATTTTTGTGTAGTTCCGTGTGAGATTATAAGTGGTCTAAAATAAATCGTTGTTTTGTTGTTTTTCTACTTTTTACATTAATTCCTTCAATATTTTTGTATTATTTATTCCATTACTGATTATCCTATAATTGTTTTCCATATAATTATTTTTTGTAATGGATTTCATATAATCCATGCAATCTTGCAATCTAGTCTACATAAAAAATCCGAGTAATTAAAACCTCGAATGGACCTTAATTCCCAGATAAAACAAAAAAATTCCGTGAAGATTTCCTGAAAATTGCAACGCAACATTGAGAATATTGCATTAGGAAGTTAGAGCAAGGTTCGCTCAACCAAGAAAGTTTCGGCTTGTTTAAAAATATTTGTAAGAGGCAATTTAGAAAAATAGGTACAGCATTTTCAAAAATTGAAATCTTTAGTGTTTTGAAAGTGGTTGAAATTTTAGAGCACCATTAAAAAAATTGCTGAATTAAAGCAGGGAAAGCTAAACGGTGCTAAGTCCAGTTTTTGTCCAAATTGAGTTTTCTTCCAAAATCATACATACTTTCTCGCTTTTTTACACCTCTCAGAGGAAGATTTGAGTGTATTTAACTGTATTCAGATATTTTAAAATTTCAAAGAATTTAAACTAAATGAATGAATTATACTAAAATATTCCATTTTTTTTACAATTCGACAGTCAGTATAGGATTTTGACAAGTATTTCACAATTGGAGATATTATTGCCAAAATTAAAAAATGTACTAATACTACAAATGTTACTTTTTCTATTGAACAGTATTCTTTTTTATGAAATAAATGAAAATATGTATTTCAGATGATTTTCTTAAGGATGTAGGTACTGTTTTTAATAAAAATACCAGGAAGCGCTCAATGGTGCTAAGTCCATCGCTATTTTCATTAGATTATTACATGCACATGTAGCGCCATATATTTTTTTCACACAACGGTTATTACACTGATCCATCCCCCTATACAAAAAAAATAATGTAATCAATTGTAAATTGTTGTAAATTTGTAAATTGGTTGTAAATTGTTCCTCTAGAAAGGTTTTTTGCTTCTTTTGTAAAATTAGGTTGATTGGACTTACAAGTTGAAACCGGCAATTGCCAATTTTAGTTTCGGTTCATAATTTTTGCAATGAAAGCTCATTACTTGAGTATTAATTTTACAATGCAGAAATATGCTTCGAGAAAATCGATTTTGAAATATCCGCCACGAGGCATATGGATTTTGGCGAAAGATACTTTAAATTGTCCGGTAGCTCAGGCAGTAGAGCTTCGGCTACATAACCGAAGGGTTGCATGTTGGATTCTCGCGGCCTATACTTTTTTTATTCATTAAAATGATTATAAATAAAATTTCCTAATTTTATCGCCGGAATTTTTAATTTTTCAATAAGATAATTGAAAAACAAAAAATAAGCATCCAGGTCACGACGGTAATCATATTTCCTACCTTCCGAAGTAAAAATACGTCTATTTTTAAATATAATTGGTAAACATTATGAAAATAATTGATAACGGTTTCGGAAAATAAATTTGTTTGCGAAAAACACGATGAAGTTAAAAAAATTATGTTTTTCGCAAAAAAACGCATTATAAAAATTATTATTAGCATAATTTTTAAAAATTATTTAAGGAAATTAAAATTGTAAGCATTTTAATAAATAAAATATGTAGGCAGCGAGAATCGAACACGCAACCCTTCGGTTATGAAGCTGAAGCGTTTGAGCTGCCGGCCGATTTAAAGTATGTTTCGCCCAATTCTATATGGTAGATGTAGCGCTTGCGGCCACTTTGAGATTTATGAGTAAATCTTAAATATTTAGTTCTTATTATAGTATTATTTAGTATATTTATAGGTTTTTTTATATGTTTTAACGCTGTGAAGTCTTTTCTATAGGACGTTAAAATTATAGTTTAAGAAATAATAGAATGGCCACTACTGGTGAAACAGGAGGTTAGATTAAATATTATTAATTTTTTATAATAAAGTAAGGTTCAAAGGTTTGGAATTTTAATAATTCGATTATTGATATCCTAATAATGTTATTAATGCATATTTCGTTATGAAATATTTTAATTAAGTTAATTTAATTCTTGATAAAAGATACGAAATTGCTTAAAGTGGCCACAAACGGGACATCTACCCTATGCCTCGTGGCGGATATTTCAAAATCAATTTTCGCGAAAACGGTGAAAAATCGCATACTACTCTCCCCTTGTTAGCACCGTTTAGATTTCCTCGCTTCAATTGTGAAATAACTTAAAACTCTAAATTAATACTAAGAAATTATTCCCCGAATACGCAGTAAAAACTTTAATATACAACGATTTACGATATACATTTTACGTGTCCACAACACACGAAAAAATCTATTACACACTTCAGTAAGAGAACGCATATAAAATTCTGTCATCGCACCATGTATTCCACTAATTAAAATCTAGCACACAAAGTTTGACTTAATTTAAATAAACATGAAAATCTACAAAACATAAGTTAAATACTTTACACAAATATAAATTTGTTTTGAAGTTATGCCGAATATCAAAGACATTTGAGGTCAATTTTCCAAAACTTCTGTTTCCATTTCTTAAAAAATAAATAAAAAGAGTATAAAGAAGGAATTCATTTTTTTTAAATAAAATTTCTTTAACAAACTGATCAAAAGCAAAAAGTACTACTTATGCTTATTTTGAAGTAAAATCTATAAAAAATAGAATAAAATTCCGAAATGAGATCGAAATTTAACGTTACGGAGAATATCACAAAAAGCTGTTAAAATTCAATGTCAATGAAACTGACGTAATAAATAAATTATGAATGATTCGAGCAAATACATACATGTTATGAAACTAACATCAAACTAAAATTCTGTATTCTAACGTAAAATAATTATCGAAACTAAATACGGCGAGCATTTTACTTAATTGATAAAAAAGATTGAAGCTTAGGGAAACTAATTTTGATTAGCTTACAATTAGGTTATAAAATATCGTTGATGTATAAAATTAACGACGCACACAATACAAAGTAAATCTTATTATTATTAAATAAATCAAAAGTAAAAGATATCTGCTGGAGAAGCAGTTAAGTGCTTATAATTTCAGTCGCGAAGTGGCTACTCGAATCGCTCGAAAGTTCGAGTTTTGAAGAATGAATGCTGTGATTATAGAGCCAAAAAATGAAACGTTATCATACAAAATAGGAAATAACAAAATGCGATCTTAAATGCTTTCAAATTCCAAGGCTTTCAAAAATCCCTATTCTATTTTTGGTGTTTTAATTTTTGTACATTTTCAACATTAAGAGTTTTATACACGTGGAAATTTTCAATTTCGACTGATTTCAAATTGAAAGAAATTTAAAACTCTTGAAATCCTTCAAATTTAAAAACTTCAAGATTTTGAGAGATTCCAGATTTGAAGTTGTTAAATTTCGCTTAAATTTTTACTTTCGGCTCTAGAAAAGTGAGAAAAAATCCTTAATTATAAAATCAGTATCTGTTACGATTCGCAACGTTGTTTATCAGACAAGAGAGATCGGCCCCAATAATTGTGGATTGATTAGCATAATAAGGTTGAGAATTAATTGCACCGTTGTTGTACTTCATTTGCATTGCTGTATCGTAATCAGGTGCTGGTCTGTAAGGAGGAAGCAGAGCTTGTAAGTTACTTGTGTCTTTTGAGGAAACGGAAACAACCGGACATGGAGAAGTCGACAAGTCGCTGTAACTAGTCCAGCGCATGTGATTCTCAGTTTGATTATCCAATCGTAGAGACGTTATCTGTTCATTTGCATCATTCTAAAATTAAAAAAAATATATATATATACTATCTGTAACAACATTATAAAAATAGCGCTGCGAAGTACTATGGGTGTATTCACTAAGGGGGTAATTATTTTTGCTTATTTCATGAGTACTTCGCTTCCTTATAGGTATCAAATAAATTTGATTCCTCATAAAGGGAGGCTTTTTTCTAACAAAAGAAAAAATGGAGCTTTTCGATATTTTTCAAGCTTATGTATCTGTCTTACCCAAAACCTTATTTTCGGAAAAAAATTTTAAACACAATTGTCTTTATATGTGACCGTCCGGGAAGAAAGGGACATAATGCGAAACAAATCGATCATTAGTTTTTTACACCTATCGATTAGTTTTTTATTTGCTCTTGAATGATAAAAAAAATGATTTATATATTTAAAAAATTCGAATTGTTATTCAACTGCAAAGTGAGGGCTTCGTATGGAGTCCCTGTGTTGTACCGCCTTTTCAATCGCTCCTCCTGTGAAATGAAGCTACCGCGCGTTAGGCCCCTTTCTTCGTGGACGGTCACATATAAACTATGTAACCTTTTTTTTAATCTTTCTAAGTAGTACTGATATATTCCCAATATATAAAAAATCCATTTATATATAAGATGAATAATTTTGTTACAAAATTTAAAAACGATATTGGTAGGTTATGGTAGGTCATAAAAGGTTCTTCAATTGGGAAATCTATGCGTCTCGAAGACGCTAACAAATATATCATATACATTACTGTTGTATTCCCGATATTAAAAAAGTTTACTTCATATCAACAAGATAAACAATATATATTTTTAATTTATAAATCGGTATTGCTAGATCATAAGAGATGGAACGTTTGTCAATAGGTCATTCGACGTGTCTCGAAAACACGCATAAACATATCAGATACAGTACTGTAGTATTTCCAATACGAACAAAGTTTTTCTTATATATAAACAGAATAGACCAATTTTTTGAAACTTCATAAATCTGTACTTGTGGGTTATAAAAGGTTCAACGATAGGTCGATCGACGCATCTCGAGGATGCGAACGAATACAATACATTCAGTTTTTTTTAAACTTCATAAATAATTACTGCTAGATCATAAAAGTTTCAACAATAGGTCGAGCGATGCGTCTCGAAGACGCGAAAAAATACACTAGATATCGTATTGTTGTATTTCTAATACTAAAAAAGTTTTTCTTATATAAACAAGATACGTTTTTTTAAATCTTTAAACTAAAAAAAAATACTTCTAAATGGCCGATCTAGCTCCAAATTTCAAAAAAGTAGATTTGAAAATTTCATTACAAACCTCCCTCTATGAGGAAGCAATTAAATTATGTTTGTCGGTTTATTACTCAATAACACCAAATTTCGTATTCCTGCTGCATTATTCTCCGGCCCTAAAGAAATCGAGATATTTCCAAAACCTTCTAGAAAATTCTACAGCATTTCAGAATATTGTAGAAAATGTCAGAATATTCAAGAATCTGACAAATAAAGAATGTGCAATAAAATTTCAAAACACTCTAGAATAGTCTATATAATTTGAGAATATTCTAGAACATTCCGAAATATTTCAAAATAAAATAGGATTTACCAAAAGTCTGAATTTACCAAAATTTCTAGAAATTATTAAAAGAATATTCAAGACAATCCTATTAAAAATGGTAGGCTATTCTATTTAAGCCTTAAAATACGCCTCGTGAACCAAACAAACTGGGTGAAGAGAAAAAAGTGAAAAAATAAAAAATCGAGAAAAAACCACGATCGGTTCCTGCTGCAGCCCACTGGGAGTGCTCCGAAAAGTTGAATATGTCGAACCTGAAATTTCTTCACCTTGAACTAAAGAAACATGGTATGATTTTGCTTTTTTTAGACAACATTTTTAGCGATTTAGAAATTTTGGGATTTTGGTATTTTTGATTTTTTTCGCGATTTTAGAACATTTTAAAAATCTAAAAAAAAAATGTTTTCTGTAAAAGCCAAATAATGACCCCTTTCTTTGATTCAAGCTACAGAAATTTCAGGTTCGACATATTCAATTTTTTCCAAAAAAGTGTGCATTTAACTCAATCTAAAAAAAAAAAACACGTTTTTTGCACATTTTCAAAAAATTCTAAATTGAGCAAAACACTTTTTTTAATTTATAATTTTTTATTATTATTCACTAATAAAAACTACGTATCAAAAATTCATCATATTTTTCGAACCAATAGAATTATATATATTTTAATTTTCAAACAATTTGAATTTTTAAATAAAAAAGCGAACAGAAGATATTGACCATATTCAATTATTTTTACTTTTTTCGGATGGTTATTTTAATTGAAGTACTAGTTTATTTGTTCCATCAATATTTTGAAAAATATTTTTGTACACTCATTATTTATTACAGGCATATTTGTTTTCATAAATCTACTTACAAAATGCCCGTTACTGACTCGCTCAGGTAATGGAGCGTTTTGGTGTTGCATGTAAAAATGGTGTTGATCGATACACAACTGCCAGACATATTTTGCTTGGCGTGATTCTGCGAATGTAAATTGTTTTGCACTTTCACCTTCGATTTGACATTCGATTCTGAAAGTCTTTTTATGACTAATCACGTTGCTTATGTCATGCCACCTTTAAAAATAAACAATATTTATTAAAGTTAAAATCTTGAATATTCAATAAAAAACCATTCTTGTTCTTTCAAATTTAATAAATAAAATATAAATCATTACTTTAAGAATTTGTAGGAATTTAAAACCTTTTTTAAAATATTAAAAAGGAAATTGTAAAACGCTTACCCATAGAATGGTGTTGCTTGTGATGTAGAAGATCCAACCATGATGCCATTGATAGAAACACCAAGAATAACTTCACTGTTTCCTTCATCCTGAAAAGTAATCGATTTTAAAGGAATTGATACACCAGAAATATGTAATTTCACATTTTAGTTTTCAGTCGACTGCAGAAAGAAAGATTCAATTTAATATTTTTCAAACCATTTGAAATGTTTACTTGCCTTTGCAATGAATGTTTCGTAACCATAGCCTTCCAACTGCATTACATTCATAATATACATCTCTTCGGCAGCAGACTGCGCCACTCCAGTTAAATTCTTATACTGACAAATCGCATCATTCAAGAGAGTCTCCTGCCCTCTCGGTTCTGTTTGCGTAAGAGCCTGCTTAAATAATAAATGTATACTCATTGAGTTGTTTTCTAATACACATTTTAATATAATTTCCACTACTCATCTAGATTTAGTATAATTCTGTAACTGTATTTTATCCAAATTTTATCAAGATTAATAAACATTTGTTTCACAAATTTTGCCAACAGATTAAATGATCATCTTTCTATTTTGTATCTTTAACTTACTTTAGGAAAGAAAATTATTTGCTGGAGACAATCGATCGTGTGTCTGTTCGCATCGTAGTTTCCAAATTCAGCCTGCATAGAATAACTTGCTAAAAGCGAAGCTACCCTCGCATCACAAGTCATTCGTCCCTCCAGAATGTCGTTCTTCATTTGTAGATAATAGTGATACCTGGATATAAAATGTTTGAATTATTTTAAAGTTTCTCAAATTTTTGTTTAGATTCTCTAACCTAAAGTAAAGAAGATAAAGCTTTTCTTTTTTGAAAAATAAACGAAATAAAAAACCTTTCTTGTTTCGTTTCCATTTCGTAATGATCCCTGATTTTTTATTTTACTAATCAACTATAGCCTGAGTTATATGAAAATAGTACCTAGTAAAATCATCTTGTATGAGCTGAATATCCACAACATAATACATAATTCGTAGGTAAATGTTGAAGTTTTTAGCCCTTTTTTCAAGCTCTTTTTTTAGAGGTTTATCCATATTCACCCATCGAAAGGAATGTGGACTCTCTCTGGAAACGTAACACAGGCCAAAAAAATCTGGTTGTCCGAAACCGAGGCGTTGTGTTACATTTACTAAACATTCCCTTCCTGTGCTTCCAATGCTCAGAGTGCATTCTATCGATGTTGAGTCCAAAAGTTCCACACAAAGTACGTATTGATTCTTCGAGACGACGTCGTACTGCCGACTCTTCTTTAAATGAAATTTAAACGGCATCCTACAATTATAAGACAAAAGTTAATAAATAAACGATTTTCTACATTATTTGGTATGTATTTCATTTCATCTCAAGCTTCTTAAAGCAAATCCATAATCTGAAAAGATGTATCACTTGCCCAAATTTAGTTCTCAATTGAATTTATCATTTTTTATTATTTAAGGTAGTTATCGTGTCAAAAATAAGGTCTCTGAAAAAATGCTTTTTATGATTTTAAAAATTGAAATAATATTATCAGTAATTTTCTATTAAAGAAAACACATTATTTGTTACGAAAAAGTGTAAAACTTACGACAAATAATTACTTTAACAATAGTTTTTGTAATTTAATTTTTTCTTACTGCCGCTTCTTACCAATTAAAAAAAATGGTTTCATTTTAATAAATCACGGTTTATTTTTTCGGGGGAAACAGTCCCTGCAACTGTACTGTTTCCAATTTAGAAAATAAGTGAGTAATCTTCAAATATAGTTATTTGTTAAAAAAAGGGTTCTTTTGAAAGAAATGTTTTAGCGATTTCAGGCATAGAAAAATGTACATTCCAAATTCGAAATAGTAATTTTTAAAAAATTGGTAAGAAGCGATGGCAAGATCAAATTTAACTGCAAAAACATTGTTAAAATAAATGAGTTTTGTAAATTTTGTCATTAAAAATAATGTTTTTTATTTTAAATAGCATCACTCATAATATTATTTTGATTCTTAAAAACGCATAAAAACTATTTTTTCAGAGACCTGATTGTTAGCATGACAACTACGTTAATATATTTTTATTAATACAAATGTAATAATTCGAATAATTTGATTTCTGGGTATCCAGTGAGAATCAGATTTGAAATTCCATGACATTTCTATGTATGACTTATACCACATTCAGTCTATATTAAAATATTATTAAAGTTTTAATCAATGAGTTTTAAACAAATTAAATTTTGAAGAATTAATATTTATTAATATTAATTGATATCAATTGCTAAATTATAAATTGTTCAATTTTACATGGCTAAAACTGAAATGTTCTAATTATGAATTTATCCATATTCAATTCCACATTAAACTACTATATTTGAAATTTATTAAATTAAAAATGGTTGTATTTCAAATTATTCAATTTTAAATGCTTCGCAATTATAACTGTTCAAATCTCAGTTAAAAATACATTGTAGAATGCAGGATTTCGAAGGATTACAATTTTTAATTTCCTATCAGTTTGAATAATTAAATAAGCATAAAATTGTTTGTTTTTAAACTGTTTCATTTTAAAGTTGGTTAAATATTTGGGCTTCCAATTTAAAATCTTAAAAGTATTCAATTCTAAGAGCTTTTCGTTGTAAAATGTTTCTATCTAAAAAAATCTTTAAAAAGTGGTACATAACGAAATATCTCGAAAAGCTCGAAATCATTGTTGTTGAGAACCTGATTGGCTTTTCATTACTTGAAGTTGTTTTATATATTAAATTTGCAATTTTCATAAATCTACCAATAATCCCCTTCAATAAGAAAACTCTTAGGAAACCTTATGAGAATTGAAAACCATTTGTGCTTTTTAATACTCTTTATGTTTTTCGGTTTTCTTGGCGTTTTTCACCAGAAATTGACATTTTAAAACCAAAGTTATTAGATTTTGAAAATTCATAATTTTTTAACAATTTAGGTTACGTTGGCGTTTTCAATATAAAAAATTGGTATTTTCAAGCAAAAATCCTTATAATTTGAAACGATTTATAATCTTTTAACAATTTTGAATTATGTTAGTGTTTTTCGTCGGAAATTTATATTTTTAATTTTAAAATTAGATTTCATGTAAGATTTACAACAATTGTAGGTAAGGCTAGCGGTTTTCAATATAGCTTTCAAATACAAGTTAGCATTTTTGAACAGTTTCAGGTTATATTAACATTTTTCACATTAAATTGGCGATTCTAAACAAAATCATTAGATTTCAAAGAAGGCTCACAATTCTAAACAATTTTCTGTTACGTTAGATTACTGCTTTTCATCGGAAATTGGTATTTAAAATGTTTAAAAAATTAGATTTCAAAAGAAGATGAGATTTTTTTTACAATAGTAGGTTAAGATATTGGTTTTTAATTTAGATTTCAAAGAAGATTTACAACTTTTGGACAATTTAAGATTATGTTAATCGGGGTTTACAAGAATTCGGTTATTTAAACAAAAATCATTACATTTTAAAGAAGATTTGCAATTTGGAACATTTGACTGTTACGTTCTGTTTGTGTTTTTCGTCGGTAATTATTGGTATTTAAAAAATATAGATTTCATAGAATATTTACAATTTACTCCCAACTTTAGATTATGTTAGTGTGTTTCACATGAAATTGGTATTTTAAAACAAAAATCATTAGATTTGAAAGAAGATGCATAATTTTATAACAATTTCAAGTTACGTTGGCGGTTTACATCGAAAATTGGTATTTTTAAACAAAAATCATTATAATTTGAAAAAGATTTAGAATTTTTTAACAATTTTGGATTATGTTAGTCTTTGTCATCGGAAAAAATTGAATTTTCAATAGTGAAAAATGGAAGAATATCGAGAATTGAATTTTCAACAATTAAAATTAAAGAAAATTTAAAATGGAACAACATTTTTTACTGAATTTTGAACAGTTGTAAATTCAACTTTCAATTTTCTTCAATTTTCAAGAGTTTAAAATTTACCTGTTCAAAATTTAACTCTTAAAAATTAAACTGTAAAAAATGATGAAAATTGAACATTTCAAGTTGAGCAAAATTGAGAAAACTTAATCTATTAAAATTAAAAAATTAAGAAAAGTTTGGAAAAAGTGAATTTTGTATTAAAAGCAAGAGTTGAAAAGTGTAAAATAATAATTTTACATGAGTATTTAATAAATAAACATTTTAATCCATAAAAGAAAAATAGGAAAAAGACAATTTTATCGAAAATGGGTCGTCATTGGCAAATAATGTTTTGGCAAAATTAATAGTCGTCCAATTGACTCTCAGCAGGAAATTTATGAGATTGAAAACATCTCAACTTTAATTTAACTCCTTGTTAAACAAAATCAAATTCGTTTAAAAGAATATTTTGCAATTTTAAACAATTTTGTGTTACGTTATGTTACTGTTATTTGTCTAAAGTTGCTATTGTTCATAAAAAATAATTAGATTTCAAAGAATAATTACAATATTTATACAATAATAGGGCATGTTATCGGTTTTTACCGAAACGCTGTTATTTTGAACAAAAATCATTTTACTTCGACTTAAAAAATTAAACTTACAGTTTTGAACCACTTTAGGTTATGTTAGTGTTTTTCGATGGAAATTAGTATTTTTTAACGAAAATTAAGATATACATTTTTATTAATAAAATAATAATAATCGCGCGCGTACCAAGCGTGTTTTTGTTTTCTAGTAATTTTAAAAGTTTAAATATTTTGAGAAAGGTATACATTTATTTGAAACTTTAATTTCTAAAGTCTTGACATTGAAATCAAAAGATTAAAATAAAATTGATAAATGACTTTATTATTTTCAGATTCTTATATTAACACATTATTTGGAGACTGTTTTTATTAAAGATTATAAAATACAACATTTACACATTGTCTTTTAATTACTAATTTACTGAAGTAAATAATAAATAATCAATATTTATCCGTTTTGTTTTAAAAAGCATGAACCAAAAGTAATAAAAATTCGATATTTCGACAATATGTTAAGGGCATGAATAAATTTCGTCAATTTGAGTGAATGCTTAAATTCTTAATTATATAATGTATATATATTGCTAAATAATGTATTAAAAGCATTTATCTCTATATTCTCTCGGAAAATGCTCAATTTCAAGCCATTTAACTAATCTAAAAATAGCAATTGACGTTTTAACACATTTCGCCAAAAATACCACGCACATACAGATAAAAAATAAATATATAAAAAGTCTATTAATGGGATTAACTAAAAATAAAGTTTATCTTTCAATCAAATAAACAGAACACAATAATCAAAAAATGTTCTCTCATGTTCACAAAATTAAGGTTATCTGTGGTTTATTTTCCTATACAGAGTAAGGGGGCCTATACTTTTGTGAACCACATGGGAACCTTATTAATTTTATTAATTTATGCAGAAAATTTAAATCCTCTTTTCTTTTTACGTGTTACAAAAAAATGATCGATCTAGATAAATGATACTACACTCATAAAAAACATAAAAAACTTACCTTTCCTAATTTTTAACACCGTTTTCTTTCACGTTCTGTAAAACTAATCTTATCAGGAAAACTTCACTTTTTTCTTTCAGAGTACTTATCACCAACAAAAATTGGAAAACATGAAACTTTCGTCAAAAACATGACAAATTTTGCAGATTTTGTTCTATTTACAATTTACATTGCAGTTGACAGCTGTTGAGGTTATGTTTGCATGAAAAGCGAGAAAATTCGGAAAAATTCCGATCGCAACGCCGTCTGGAGTTTGAATGTGCATAAAATTCATAAGATTGTTCAAATTAAAATATGAAACTCTGTGTTTTATAGAATATTGAATACAGGTTGTTTTTTATATTAGAACAAATGTAAAGAATAAATAGCTTATATAAATTTTAAAATAATTGAATTGTC
>CAKNWW010318242.1:4327-18054 GCA_932074435.1 Andricus kollari | reverse complement strand
AGACTCGATATGGACCAATGTATCTGGGGCATAGTTTCGCGGAAATATTTTTGATTTTAGAGGAAAGAACTCGAGATCGGGATAGAACTAAATCTCCTTTATGGAATCTTAGTTGCCTGCGCCGAAGGTTATAGTACTTAGACTGTTTTTCAAATGCATGGTCTAAGTTCTGAATCACCCAATCGCGCATGGATTGAATTTCAGTCATTCTGTTTTTCCAAGATTCAGGGTCTCGAGCTTGTATTTCAGGTTCGCCATTGGGTCGGGATTTGTGAGAATTTATGGGTTGCGGGTTTCTACCGAAATTTAAGAAGGCAGGGGAGGACTTGAGTGAGGTATGGTGGGCCGTATTATACGCGAATTGGAACTCGGAAAGTTGTTGGTCCCATGTACCATGGTCCTAATCTATATATGAGACTATCATGGTCTTCAGGATTCTGTTGACTCTTTCCACGGGGTTCGCTTGGGGCTGGTAGGGAGAAGTGGTGGTGTGGGTGATGTTAAATTCCCTGGCGATTTGATAGAGAATTTTATTTACAAACTCAGACCCGTTATCGGTGAGAAGTACTTGAGGCGTCCCCCAGCGATTAATTACATTTTCGTGAAAGGCAGCCTCTATTTTCTTACCCGTAGCTAAGCGTATTGGTACAATTTCTACCCATTTCGTAAACAAATCTTGTATTATCAAGATGTAATGAAATCCTAATTTACTCCTAGGCAGGGGGCCCATAATATCGGCGGCCACCACTATCCACGGTTCTTCTACGACACGGTGTCCCATTAAGCCTGCAGGTACTTGTGGTTCTACCTTGCACATCTGACAGATAGTGCAAGTCTTTACATAGTTTCTTATGTCCCTAAAATAACCAGGCCATTAATATTTAGCGGAAACACGCATATAAGTTTTTTTGTGTACCTAGGTGACCAGATTGCGGTTTGTCGTGAGCTTCTGATATCACAGATTTCTTTCCGCTGTCATTGGGTACTAGTTTCCATTCGTCGAGGTCTTCAACAAAGTCAGAGTCAAGGGGGTTGGGTCGGTAGGTATATAATTTATCGTTGGTAATCTTCCAACGGGGGAATCTTTCAGGGAAATCGGACACGGCTGTGAATCGTCGGGAATACCAAGAGGGAATGGGATCTCTAATTAATAATAATATTTCTTCAGGAACTTCGATCTCGTATATACGGGATAGGGCATCGGGAACGTGATGGAAAGAACCCTTTCTGTGCATAATAGCAAAGTCGTATTCTAGAAGGGTTAACGACCATCTTGCTAAGCGACCGGGTTTTTTAGATTATGTAGCCACCGAAGGCTACTGTGATCTGTGATCACGGTGATCTTATAACCCTCTAGATAAGGTCTATATTTTTAAATAGACCAAACGATCGCGAGGTATTCTTTTTCCGTCGTTGTATATTTTTGTTCGGCTTCTGTTAATGTTCGACTAGCATACGAGATTACGCATTCTTGGCCATCAACGTTTTGTGTGAGGACAACTCCTAACCCGGTATTGCTTGCGTCAGTTTGTAATATAAAAGGGATTTTAAAATTAGGACACGTTAAATCGGGTGCTTCGGATAAGCAATGTTTAATTTTCTCGAAAGCGGATTGCTGATCTTTTCCCCAAATCCAACGCTGCTTTTTCTTAAGCAACATCGACAGAGGACTCGCCACGGTCGCGTAGTTTTTAATAAATCTACGGTACCAACTCGACATTCCGAGAAATCTACGCAAAGCTTTTACGTTTTTAGGGGCAGGATATTTTAGGATGGGATCTATTTTATCATGGTCGGTCTGTAGGCCGTTTTCATTTACTAGGAAACCTAAATAGTGTACTTGGGGACAGCAGAATTCGCTCTTATCTAGATTAATCTCTAAACCAGCGTCTTTTATTATAGTCAGGACTTTAGAAAGCCATTGGAGGTGCTCTTCAAAGGCTGCCGAAGGGCATCCTTTTAAATTGGAATAGGCCGCGTTCTGGTACGGTGTTTGGCTTTTTTTCGCTCCTGTCTTTATCGAGTGGAATTTGGTGAAAACCTTTGCGCCAATCTATTTTCGAGACATAAGTTGCACTTGGCAATTTGTTCAAAATACCTGTCATTTGTGGCAAATGGTAGGCGTCCTTTTTCGTGACTGCGTTGACTTTACGAAAGTCAAGGCAGAAACGATATCCGCCGTCCGATTTTCTAGCCATTACTATTGGTGAAGACCAACCACTATTGGAGGGTTCGATAATGTCATTAGCTAACATGTTATCAACCTCGACAACTATAATTTCCATGATTTTAGGGGATGGTAATTAGTGACGTTGTTTTATAGGTGGATGGTTCCCTACGTCTATGATATGTTTAGTCAAATTTGTTAACCTGTACTTACCAAGTGATTTAGGTAATTCTCGTTTTAGAAAGTCTTGAAGTTTAATATCTTCTTCTAAAGTTGGTTCTTTAAGACCAGAACAAGTTTCAAAAGATTCAGTATGAGGTTCAAAAGAATAGATTTGATCAGGATTATTTTTGAAATTCCATTTTCTGTCCTCGAAATCTACATTCATTTTGAATATTTTCAAAAAATCCAAGCCAATTGCAAAAGCGACTGGTAATGATTTAAGTGCTCTAATGCCAATAGGTTCTTCTTGATTTTTGAGTTTAACCGGAGCTATGATTCCTTGGGAAACTTATTCTATTTGACTGCTAGCTACTTGGACTCGGCCTCTCCTATACACGGTTTTTAAATTCAACTCTTTTATTATTTGTAGGCCATCCACACCTATGAAAGAACGGGAAGCACCACTATCTACGAAAGCTTTGTTTTGTTTTCCTAGGATTTCTACTGTTAAGTACATCAAATGTTGTGAACCATAGAGGGGTAAAGGTTGATAAGGGAGTTCAGAAAGGTTGTAAACCGGAATAGGGGTAGAAGAACAAAATTCAAAACCAGGGGTTCCTTTGGGGTCCTCTGGGAGGTACAAATTAGGGTTAATTTCCTGCAGGTTGGAGTAATAGGGCTCGCAAAGGGGTTGGGGTGTGGAGGGGTTCTCTAGTTTTTAAGTTCATAATCACAGAAATCAACTGATTCTGTGCTTCTAGGTCTTTTAAGAAAGGTTTATTCGGGCGGATTGAAGACAGTTGCGGGTTTTTACTTTTAATTCTAATAACTGGGACTTTACAGGCTATATCCATTTCTTTTTCTCTCATAAAAAATTTATTTCCGAAAATAAAAAGAGTTAGGTCATAATCTTTAGGGGCATAATCTCCTGTAAAATCTGAAAAGTCAGTTTCTGGTTCTGAATAGTCGACCTCGAGTAGTTTCAACGTTTGTGGGTATTTATCTCTTTTAATTTCTCGGGTTTCAATTGTTGAAAGGGGTGAGCCCATTTACTACAAATCCACCTAAAAAACACTACCCGAATCGGGTAGTGTCACGCTTACCCCTAAAGGCTCGCTGAAAGGGAAATAGCTTAATGATATACAGGAGGCATGTCCACCCTATGACATACCTCAGGATTTAATTTCCCGAACACCTAGGGCATTCTGATTCAAAAGTATCGTTTCTACCGCAACCAAAACAAAATATTTTTCTAGGTTGTTTACATTCTGTAAACCTATGGCCTCTTTCACTACAATTCCAACATTTGAGGAGCGTGTCATTTTTATAGCGGGGAACGAAAGTGTCGGAGGGGTTGTGGGAGTTTCGGGGGTATCGGTTCTCAAAGAGGTTGGTTTTGGATCGGACTGGGATGCGGTAAGGAGGTTTTTAGAGGGGTGGGGCTGGTTTCTAATCTGTCCTCTATTATTTTTTTCTATCGACAGGTACGTGAGATCAACCGGTTCCTCTCGAGGAAACGTTTCGGGGGGTTCCTCGTCTAAAAACGCAATTCTCTCGTATCGCTTATCTACCCTATCTCTCTCGAATCGCCTATCGGGCTGTTTGTCTGTTCTCCTATCCTTTGGGTCTCTATAAGCCAACTCAGGCAGCAGGGACCGCTCCGGGGCAGGGGGTGGTTTATAGTTTTTGGCTACACGATAACTCTTCTCCGCAACATTTGCAAGGTCTTCCAAGTGTGCAAAGTCCCGTATCTGGTTCCTTTGTATAGTCAAATGTCATCTGGGGAGGAGGTTTCTATGTGCATAAATAATCTCTTCGGATTCTGGCATTTCGGGGACAAATCTATCGAACATGGTCCGCATGCAGGTCAGGTAATCGGAGACAGACTCCTTTACACCCTGCGTCCTTTGGCGGATTTCTTGTCTTAACTCAAACTGGAAGTCTGAGTCTCCGAACCTAATTCTGAAAGCTCTAGCGAATTCGTTGAAGGTATGCCATAGCCGTCGTGATCCCCGGAAACAGTTGAGAGCGATTCCCGATAAGAAAAAGGGAATCACCCGCATCAGGTCAGCACCGCAAATAGGCATTAGTCCTCGACCGTCCTGGATTCGCATTAGAAATGCGTCCGGATCTTCATTATGAGCGCCGGAATATTTGATATTCCATTTGCGCATGATCTCATGGGCGCGCGAGGGGTTGAAAGGGGGGTGATCGCTATGATCTCGGTAAGAACGGGAGCGAGGGGGAGAAAATTCTTCTTGAGGGGATCGCCAACGGCGAGAGAGATAAGGGTCTTCATATGCTGGATCCCAGTGATGGGGGTGTTCGTCACGCGTCGAGTGTGGGAAGGGGTGTGGATTCTCAAACGTAACCTGCGAGCGGCGCGCGGGGTGCGTGTCGTCCCAGGTTAGGTGTGTACTACGGGGGCAGGGGCCCTCTGGTTCAGGGTGCGAACGGCGAAGGGGTAAGGATTCTCTAGGGGCGGCATATGAGTGGCGCGAGGGGTATGCGTCGTCATGGGCAGTGTGTGTATGACGGGAATAGGGGTTCTCGGGATCACGGTAAGAGTGACGAAGAGGGGGAGATTCTCTAGGGGCGGCATATGAGTGGCGCGAGGGATTCACGGTACTGGACCCGCGTATATTAAAATAAGGGTCTACGGGGTCAAAGGTTGATCCTCTAAAAGGATCGGAATCGCCATAGCGGTTGCGTTGCGACCTAACACTTCTATTTACCGGGTTTCTATGAAGCGTGGGGGTTTCATAGTAGTGAGTAATCGGTCGTGTCTCGTCTTCCTGGCCATCATAACATTCATTTCCTGCTTGACTATTTTCTTTATTAATCGAAATGCGTTTACTTTTTTCTTTATTTTCGCTAATAGGATCGTCAATCATTTCGGGATGAGAAAAGGGGCGGTCTGTTTGCGAGGCGACACTAGCCTTCGCCATACTTTGTTGGGGTGGAGGGTCATCGGGGGCTTCGTCGCGAAAAGACTCAACCTAACCCGAATGATTAGAAAGGTTTCCCTCCATTTCATTTGTTTCATCGCGAGGGAGGGCGTGGGATGGTTTAAAAGGGTCAACAGTATCCCTATTATATTTTACAGCTTTTACTAGCCGCTCCCGCAAAGTTGCAAAATTTCATACGATGGAAATATTTCTGTTCTCGAATTCGCAAATAAGTTCTTCTTTATTTAGATTATAAATCCAAGAAGTTAATTGCTGGTCCCCGTCCATATTTACCACGAGTCCCGAAAGGTTTACCGCATGTCAAGGAGATAAGGGGGGCACTTTATAGTGTTTGGAGAGAGAAGTGTAATCACAGAACGAGAAAGATAAGAAGCGGGAATACACAACTACTATAATTCTCTTTCAAGGAAAAATCAATTTCAAGCGTAAAAACAGGTGTCCATAGAAGGTAAGATAAGATGCAAGAATGCACAATAGAAATTATTCTCTCAAGGCACTATCAATACACAATGTAAACACATATGTCCATATACTTAATCAAAATAATAGAGATAAGGATATGAAAATACTTCGGTAACTATCCTCTCAGAGAGAAATCGCAATCAAATCTGAACACAGATATTCATATAATAATCTGGAGTGCCTGCCATAAAATTAATCGCCATGATGTCTATTTATTTTTCATAATAGGGGAGATAAGATCGCTAATTAGATACTCGGGACTTAATTCATAAATACTACGTTTTAACGGAAAAAGATATTCTACAAGGTTCGAAATTTAAAATTAAGAGATGAGCTTCGTAATAAATGCGAGACCGTTTTTAATTTGTGGGCCCGACGTTGGGCGCCAATTGTAACACCACCTTTTTCACAATCACATATGTAATCAGGATGTCTCTTAAAAGAGTGCACACGGACCCTAATTGGAATAAATCAACTTTTCAACTAACGATTTGACAGATGAAAAAAATAAATAGGTTTTTGGGCGCCAGTCGTTGCTTGGGACAAAGGCGAGCCAATTTAACAAAAGTGAGTGAGAAACGATAAGGATAGACGGAATCTATATTCCAAACGATAAAGAGAAACTCACTGAACGCTAAACGTTTCAGGCTAAACGATAAACAAAAGAAAAACTCACGAATCTCAGTCAAAATGGCACACCTTTACTTAAAACAAGCAATAATCAATAATAAAATAATAAAAGTAAAGGATAAAATGTATCCAAAGATAAGATAATCCGAAATATCCAGAAAAAGGAAAAAAAAATTGAGTCATCCGAGGATACGATAATCAAAAATAATTTTTAAAAAAGTCTCCTTAGTAATAGTAACAACAAAAAGATAATAAGAGGCAGCGAAAGATAAGAGGCATAAAAATAGATAAAAGACGAGTCTGAATTTAAGAAACAACATTAGGGTCGACAAAAACTACTAGCTCAGTCAACGCTTAATTTGGTAGAGGGCGGGGTTACGAAATTAAGAAAGCTCATATTCTAACCAAAGTAATTAACAACAGTATATTCCATAACTTAAAGAAATTTAACAACAGGGTATAACCAGAGGGTTTTAAGAGAAAACAATAAAACCACATAAATTATATAATAAATTCGAACATAGGTAAGAGGGTTTCGACAACATTAAAATTTACAATCAACAAGCGCAAAGGGGTTCTAACTCAACAGTCGGGAGATATAACTAAAGGGTTTCGCAATCGATGGTTACAAGATATACATAATTAAATAAAACATAAAACATCTAATATATAAAGGCATTGAAATAGTATAACGTATAAATCATTATGAATCGGTACATAATAACGCAACGGGACAGGGGGTTCTTATTCAAACAAAACAATTAAAGGGGTTTTCAGAATTTCAAACAAAGGGTTCTCAAAAATAAATAAATTCCAAAATGATTTCTAAAAAAAGGTACAAAAGGGGTTTCCAAAATAAAGAAAGGGTTCTCGAAAATAGGAGGTTAATTGACAAGAATCGCGAACGTTACTTACAAAGGTTCGTAGCGAGGGTTTCAAAATCATGGGATGATTCAAAGAATCGCAAAAGCTATAGTGGGGATGTTGAAATGAAAGTTTATAAAATGGGTCTCACGAATTGGGGTTAGCTTGTGCGGTTGTCGAAAGGGCCAAAAGCGGTAATTTCCAGATTAGTTACATAGATAGAGGCATTATTAAAGATTGACACTAACAAAATGGGGTAATAAGGGATCGCAACATAGTTGAGATGAAATGAGCAAAATATCACAGCGCATATTAATATTTAGCAATTCGGCACTAAAACAGGACAAAAGGGACCGCAAATCTTGAAAAAATTAGAAATACAAAAATATCCTAACATAATAAAATTGGCAATTCGGTCCTAAAAAAAAAGGGATAAATGATCGCAATCGGAAATACAAAAGTATCCTAACATAATAAAATTGGCAATTCAGTACTAAAAGGGGGCAAAGGCTCGCAAGCATGGGCAAAATAGGAAGTACAAAAATATCCTAACATAATAAAATTGGCAATTCGGTACTAAAAAAAAGGGATAAATGATCGCAAACATGGGCAAAATCGAAAATACAAAAATATCCTAACATAATAAAATTTCCAATTCGGCACTAAAAAAAAGAGAAAAATGATCGCAAACATGGGCAAAATTAAAATGTAAAAATATCATATCACATTCAAGTTGGCAAGTCGGCACTAAAAGGGGCAAAGGATCGCGAACATGGGCAAAATCGGAAATACAAAAAAAAATATCATAGCACATTAAAATCGGCAATTCGGCACTCCAGATTATTTATAGTTTACGGGCACATGTTATTATATCAAGAAAAAATATAAACAAAATGAGACAAGTTCATAAAATCAATTAGAGGTGATTTAGCCAAGGAGATTTTAATTGATATATAATGACGAGATAAAATAACAAATCCACTTGGCTAAATCATTTAGAAAACAGGATTCTACCTTACAAATTTTGACGGGCAACGCAGCACCTCGTGCTCACTCGTCGAATGTACTAACGCTAAGAAAGAATTTTCGGCGCTTACCGGTATACTAAAGGAACGTGAGGGATCAAATGATCAGGGGGAAGGGCTCGCGCGCGTGAACTTAATTGCTCTAATTCGCAACGGTCGAGAGGAAGATAGCCGATGAGGTCCGCTTCTTATACGTCCATCCTATCATCTTTCCTTTTCTTGGCTAGTCCTTATCAGCCGCCGCTGAGAGAGGGGCAAGAATCGTACCATTCATGCTTTCAGGGCCGGCTGTATGGTGGCAGCGTGGTGGAGAACGAGGAGCCCCTTTCTCCGTACTGCAGGTGTGGAGTGGGATCTCCGATGCTCCCGATAAAGAAAAAGGAAACACAAAAACGGCATAAAAAGCCAGGAAATGTCTGTTCACCACAAAAACATTTGTAGCAATAATTATATTCAGGCGAAGTTACCTATTCTCTTGTAGAATGTTGTAGTAACCGCCTCGGTCAATCCTCGCCAGGAACGTGCGTTGGATCTCAGACGACCAAAAGAAATAATCCATTCTATCCTTAGGGGCAGAATCATCTATTCTACCCTGGATGTCAGAATGGTAAGCGATAATAAAAATAACCCACACTATCCTTCATGGCACAATCATCTATTCCACCTTGGATGTCAGAAGGATTAGCGATAAAAAAGTCCAGAAATTTATGTGGGGACCATGAATGCGAAGATCTAATGAAGGTGAAGGCGGCGATGGATCTGATCGATCGTTACGTAGGTGGCGGGAATCTGCCTGGCTCTCGCTCTAGACCGTGGAATAAAGAAATTAAATAACAAAAGAAATTAAAACAGCCCTATATTCTTAAAATTAAAATTACACAAATATACATTAGATTAACCAAATAATAAGGTAATACATAAAATAAAATAGAATAAATAAAAAAAACATAACAAAAAGAGGAGTGGCGAATTTTTCTACTCTGGGTGTGAACACGAGAGCAATTTCTTAGGGGTGCTTTACGAAAACTTAAATTTGTGAGTTGCAGAAAATGTGCAACGTCACATTTGTTTAGCTGCTCTAAACAAAAAATTTTTAGAACAATTTCGAAAACACTATTTTGTTTAGAAAACTTAGCGGATTCGTATAATCGTTAAGAGAACCTCCTAACATTTTTTCTGCGCAGATGATGCCTACCAAAGTCGACGGTCGCCGATTTTTTGCGGCGATATTAGAACAAGTTAAGTCTGACACGCGCATTGCACGGTATATGAATTTATGAGAATAAGAAATGTACATAAACATTTTCCCGCATTTTTTTGTGGCATACTTTAGGTCGATGGGAACACGGAAACGCACAAGGTGTTCTCATTTTCGAACAAAGATTTTTTTTGTTCACCCCTTAAGCCAAATTTTCACCTGTGGCATAATTCAGTTAAGAACAGTTATGTAAGTCGAGCTTGAACACTTAAAAATTTACACATGCTATAATAAACGAATATTGCAAGAAATTAATGAGGCTCCTTAATCTTTTTGAAATAAAAAAGTCAGATACAGAGGTCTCATACATCACTTACTTGTCTTTTAAATATAGATGTAATCCAATTGCTATAAGCTTCATTATGGATTCCAATATAAATACAGCTGTAAAAAAATAGTTGCAAATTTTCAGAGCATATGTTAGCGCTTTGGGCATCATATAAAACTCCAATGCCATAGTAACGACATTTAAACCAATCACAGCTGCTATTGCTAGATCGAAGTATTTAGATGTCACAACGTTATGAATGAAAAGTCGCTGCTTTGAATAATTGCTGTAGTAAGGAGGTTCGTGCATTTCTGAAAAAAAAAATTATTTGTTAGATATTTTTGTTTACTAAAGTCTTCTTACCCAGATATAACACTTTCCGAAAAAAACTTAGTCTTTTTTGTTTAGGAATTGTTCTAAGTTAGAAAGTAGCATAGAATTTTATTCTTGACTTGTAAAAAGTTAATAAATAAACGATTGATTATTCCTCGGTAGTCTAGCCATCAAGAATTTAAAAAAATCATAAATACTAAGTAATATTTTTCACTTTAAATACAGTTATCAAGATTTTTTTTTCCAATCCGAAATATTAAGCAGTACTTCCAACTAATTTGTTGTGCAACGCCAGATGCAAAATTATCTAACAACAAAAATAAATCGCCAAAAACATAAATCAGAAGTAACTTGCGACTGATACGTCCTAAATGCATCCATGTATTCGCATTTTCCTAATTTGCTCGATTGTATCGTAATTGGAAATGATTACAGCTTGGAGATGAGTATACAAGTAAATAAATGATTACACACAATCAGTTTATTGAAAAAGGTACACGAGGATAATGTTGTAATTAAGAGACGCCAAAGTTGAAAGACAGGCGTATTTGAATTGCAGACTGGATAGCGTTTAGACTTGATTTCCAAACTGAAAAGAACCAGTTGTTAGTTTTTCGTCAGATAAGAGAAGGTTAGGAAAGCAATATTAGATAGAGCAATAAATTGAGGTTTACAGTTAGTTTTATAATTGAGAACGTTAGATTTCTTGTAGAGTTGTGTTGGAGCATTAGAGTTTTAGATCTTGTGGAACTTAAAGAAAATGTAGTCAAGTATAGAAGACAAGTGTAAAAGTCAGATGACGGTTTATGTTTACCCTGATTTCGTCTATCTATTTCCTGAGGTAACTCGAATCTGAAATCGGGTTCACTAAACCTATCGCGGAAGTCAGTAGTAAATTCTTCGAAAGTGAAACATTTGTTTTTGTGGCCATCATACCACCTCGCAGCTATACCTTTAAAAAGATAAAAAGAAGCCTAATAAGTGCTGATAATTTACTGGCATCATGGCGCGAGAATTTGAAATTAGGGTCAAAAATGTATCAAGTTCTTCATTAATCAATCCGAAAAATTAAATATTCCATTTCCTATGATTTTCCATTAACTATGACGCGAGTATGCATTTTAACCATAATTGTGAGGAGCTGAGTGACTATTTCGGGGTAACTTTGATCAAGTTTACTATGATCTTCAAGTGAAAATTCGAGGGCGGAATTGGAAACAACTTGAGTTCAGTTAGCACAATTTTAGAAAGTTCTATAGAATTTAATTTTCTCTTCTTCAGAGGTAAAATACAGAGTGAAATGTTTTTGAGAATTTTTCATTCAGATATTTGGATATAAAATCGGTAAATCTTGTATATATACTTAGAAATCCAATATACTAGATAATGATCATTCTAAAGCTAAATCTGATATGTGGGTAATAAGTATCTATGTATGTGTGCATAAACAAATGTAATTTCAAGTCTTGGACATTTCGTATTTAATACACTATTCAAATGACACTGCACGCTGTCTAGAGAGAAAGTGAATGATTAGGCATATAGTCAGACGTATTGTATCTAAGAGCGTCTAACAATATACAGTTAAGTTTAGTATACAGAATCCATACTTCTGAAAGAGAAACAGAAGAGACAAGCGATCTGTATAAGGAACTTATCAGTCACTCGCGTGACTCACTCAAGATTCAATCTATAAGGTCGAACGTGATCAATTTACCGGGAGCAGCGAGCGTGCTTAATTCGCTGGAGGCAATTTACATGCTCAATTCGTCGGAGCTTCAGACCATGAACACCCTATCTTCAACATAAAAATCAAGAACTATATAAACCTCGAATTTACTCCTGAGAATCGTCTTTGAGTTCCAAACGGTCCCACTGTTAACTTGAACTTCGAAGTAAGAAACGCTTTGTTTGAGTCCCGGTACTTTCAAATGATTGAGAAATATTCCTTAACGAAGAACCGATCTGAATAAGTCGCATTAATTTTACCTCGCCGTGAAATATTGAACGAAGTATTTACTTTTGATGAAGTCCGCTGGTTTCCACGTTTGTAAGAAGAACTCATAATTGAATTTGGTTTCTATTAATTCGTGCAATTTATATCATATAAAAATATCAGCTGAAATCTTGTCGCTGTTCTACAACGTATCGTGGATTCAATCGACAAGCCAATCTCTCTTGCCCTTTCTAGAATTGAAAGGTAATTGCAAGTTTTTAATGTATCAATTTAACAGTTTAAACATTCTTTGCCTTGTGATAAACAATATTAAATCTAAACTGTACCTCATTCATTTCAAACATTATACTGACACAATGCTCATAGTAGTGTTGACGTACCAATAACAAATAATTAGTCAGGTCTTATAAATTTATTCCAAACTACCCTAGTCTTCAACTCGGGACGTGAAAACTCAAGGTAACTTTTAACTCAACTTGGGGCAACATAACGTAAGATAGATTTAATTAGAAGTAACGCAATGTAAGATAGTTTTCAAAGCAGAGTACCAGACAAATTTCAACTCGTTTGGAATCTCAAAGGCGGCAGAGGGGATAATTAGTTCGCAAAAGCTTTTGGACTCTATTAATATGAACAAAAATATTTTACAATTAAAATTACAAGAAATTTATTTAATTGAACGTAGCATTAATTAACAATAAAAGTTCAAGAAACCGATCCTTCGGAATAAAAAACTTATACAATTATGGACTTTAAAATAATTCAAAAAATTCCATAATAAAAATTACTTCAATTGAATTTATTTTAATTGAAATTACAGATCAATTCGCGGATTATCCATGAACCTTGCCATATTAATATTGACATTTATCATTTAGACATATGTTACTTACTGAGCGTTGTGTAGTTATTGGTGTAGGGGAGAAGCGGGTAATGAGGCGCGCATAACATATATCAATCAGTAGATAAAAAAATATATTCGATAATGTAATGGAAAAATATGTAACACGTAGATAAAGATCTGAGCTTTGCTTTGTTCATATGAAAAATTGAATCTCCATCAATTAAAATACTTAATTATTAAGACTTCCAAAAAAGTCCAGGTGCGTCAACTTACCCTAACAGTTGGGTAATCCGGCGCGCAATATTAATTTTATCTGTGTGCAAATTAAAAATAATTTTCTTACAATCGAACGCACAATTTCAGTAAAATCAGATTTCTATATTCATTTGCAGTTTGAAATAGTACATTATGCAACAAGGGGCAAAAGTAGAAGATTTTTCCCGCGGGTGAGTTTACTGCCCGAACGAGAATATTGTTACAGAGGGTGCGTTTACTGCCCGAGCGAAGCGAGGGCAGTAAGCACCCGAGGGAAAAATATTATCGTAAGGGCAGTATAATCACCCAAGGGAAAAATATACTTTTGCCTGGTGTTGCATATAGTATTTTATTCCACTCTTGACTGAAAGTCCACTTTTTGTTCCTGAAAAGCGGGGACGAAACAACTTCGCATTCAAAGGACATTTTTGAAAATTGAAAAAAATTTTCGAAATTTTGAAAATTTTGAATTTTTTGAAATTTTTGAAAATTTCGAATTTTTTGAAATTTTTGAACATTTTTAATTTTTTGAA
>CAKNWW010318232.1:0-11927 GCA_932074435.1 Andricus kollari | reverse complement strand
AATGGCTGTTTAGTGGTTTCAGAGGTTATTATTGATCGCTTTCAGTGGTTGTTATTAATTATTGGTAGGGCTTGTTATTATTAGAATGATTGCTAACAATGGCTGTTTAGTGGTTTCAGAGGTTATTATTGATCGCTTCCAGTGGAAAAAGAGCTTTTTGTATTAAAAATTTCCTAAAAATCAAATACATGCTGTGTTAAAGGGATTTGTTCGTAATCTTATTTTTAATATACTGATAAAAAGATTGGTAATCCAAAATCAGAGAACTGAATTTCTGTATACATGACTCCTATCTTATTCTTATTATTATTCTTTTTTTTTCTTTTTTAAGTGCGCAACCTCTTAACTTTTTAAACACATTTTTGTGACCATATTCCTCATCAAAAAAGTTTTTAAATACAGCAGAATAATAAAATACCTATTTTTTCGAAGAAACTGCTCTCAAATAAAATTATTTGTTACTTTTTTCAGCACCAAAGTACCAATCAAATTCCATCCTAAAATCTTAAATGTTCATTTTCTACAAAAAGCCACTTTTATAAAGTTTTTTTTTTTACTTAACTTTTCGTCTTGTGATCAGAAAAACTTTTCTCCGTGTCTCACGTCGTTTGGTTCAGAATTTGAATTTGCATTTTTTATAGTATTTTCGATAAATTAAACCAAAATGACAAGTCCTGTCAAAAAATGGTTGAATAGAATTCTGTAGAACTTTTTAAAAACTGCAATTTCTCTTTAAGCTTTTTTCCGTATCTTACATCGTTTGGCTCCAAATTTAAATTTTCTATTTTTTTCATACTATTTTCGACAAATAAAACCTACATGACAAGTCCTATCAAAAAATGGTTCTTGAAATTTTATAGGACTTTTCAAAAGCTATAATTCCATTTTCCAGACTTTTCCCCATATTTCGCGTCGTTCGACTCAAAATTGGACTTGATGATTTTTTTCATAGCATTTTCGATAAATAAACCCAAAATATCAAGTCCTATAAAAAAATGGTTAAGGTAAAATATATAGTTCTTTTTAAAATCTACAATTCTTTTATTAAACTTTTTTACGTCTCTGTCGTCATTTGGCTTCAAAATAGAATTTTCGATTGTTGTATAGTATTTTCGATGGATAAAACTATAACCGTTCGTCAAGGAATGCTGGTTAACGAACTAAATTTTTCTTATAGTACCCATAAAAAGTGTTGCAAAGCTCGTCTTGATCCGTCCATTTTTTCAACAGTTATCGTGTTTATGGCATTACAAATAGACAGGCTCTAATACTATCTCAATCATAAATGATTAGAATGTGAAAAAGAAACTTGTAATCATAAATATTTAGATTTTATTTTTGAGTTCTATTAATTCAATTCGGATTTAAGAGAAAGAACGAGAAAAAGGGGAAGTTTCAGGGCCATCTTTCTCAAAATTCAAAAACTTTGTTAAAATTTATCATCAGGAAACGTACTAAACATGATCAAATTTTCTAACGTTACTTCCAATGCCCCCTCCTCCTTCCCCTTATTACTAACCTTAGTTTTCGGTGCGACCCTCCCCCCCCCCCCCATCAAAATTGGTAACGTAGTTTATGAACGGCCCCTAAAGACTGGTAATATTATTCAACCGTTGCTATTTTCCGTTTCTAAGGTTAATTATTTTTCGTTGCTAGGAGTTGTTATTGGCCATTGCTGTGGATTGTTATTGTTGGTTGCTACAAATTGCTGTTTACCATTTTAGTTGTTGTTATTGATCGCTGCTAGGGTATTTAATGGACTATTTCTGTGGTTTTTATTATTAGGAGTTGATAAAGGTTAGCAATGCTCTTGCTAAGATTTTTTATTGTGCATTTTTAATATTATTTGATCATCGCTTATGATTTTCTCGATAGATGATGGGGTTGATAATAATCGTTTCTAAGACACCTTTCTGACAATTGCTACGAGTTATTATTAATAAGCGATACTGAGCGTTTTTATTTACCTGGAGTTGTTGTTGTTGTTCTTTGTTCCTAAGAATTATTATTATTGCCGTTTTAAGTGTTCTTTTCACGAACTGTCTACCGTTATGAAATTTTCCGTATGACAAACCCGTTTTCCAGCTAGTTCAGGCCTAACGTTACGGAAAATTCTGTACACTAGTCAGTGCCTTGCTTTCAACCCTTGCTAGGAGCAGTGGTGTTTTGTGTGTGGTTTTGGACTATTGCTAGGAATTATTATTGTTAAGCGTTGTTTAAGGTTGTTATAATGGAATTATAAGTGTTGCTTTTTAGCAATGTTGATTTCAGTTTCTTGCAAAAAGCAATCGACTTCTCCCTTGAATCTGCATTATCTGCAATAACCTTATTTATTATGTAATAAACAATCATATGCAAACAGTTCTGTATATTACCTTCTCACCATATTTATGCATAATATTTCTGATTTCTAAGTCCATCAAAACTTTTTTTTATCACACAAGGAAACTTTCATTTAGACTTATACGGAATTTCCTTTGGGGGCACTTTTAGATTCTTTTACCATGCTTATTCCGCGAGTTGATGCCTCCTTCAGTAAAGTTTTAATCGATCTTTTGTTTATATATCTTTGATCTCATTAAAGTTTAAAACTTGGAGCAAAGGGATGGTCTATAAAAAGTGGAAAAAGGTCCTGTCTTTGACATGAAACAGCGTGTCTCGCATCCGCCTCGGCCAATCCATGAAAGCGATCTGTCCCCAGGGAGGAATATTTTTTCGCCGGTATATTACCTTCGAAGAGGCATGCGGAGCCGAGTTACGAGGAGAGAATTTTTCTCTCCTGATCCCCAAAGGCTCGGTTGGTTGAGAGAAAAGAATTTTTTAAGAGGTGTAAGAGGGGTGAGTGCAGGATGTGAAAACTGAAAAGAGGAAGTTGGCAATATCGCGGCGAAGAGCTACATTTTCGTCTTCGCGCGATACCATCAGCGCTCTTATAAAGCTGCTGCACATCGATTGAGACATCTCGGCAGAGGATACGGTTCACTGGTGACAAAGGATTCTGAGTCGCTCATACCCTGCCAAGCAAATTTCTGCACCCTGCACCCTTCAGAAAACTAAAATAAAGCGCAAGCGCGTGCATCTATCTGCCTGATAAAAGAGTAGACGAGACGTATAGATAGACGATACTGTGAACGTTGTGCACTATAGGTATGCTTTAAATCTGCACATACATGCCTTTAATCTGTATATTGCATAATGGATGAACATTTTCTTCAATCTTAAAAATTCCTATATTTAGTTAAATATTTTCAGACATTATCAAATATATATTTCCTATTGGCCACTAGCCCCGTATGAAATTGGACGATAATCTGAGAGACAAATTAGAAGTCGTTAATAATTTCTTAAATACATTTTTCCAAATTTTTTTAAATTTAAAAAGAAGGTTTCTTCAAAATTTTTACCTGCAAAAAATAAATTAAACCTGAATTATTTTAGCCCTTTTCAATGCTTATGAAATGGGGCTAAAGTTATACTTTTCAGTCCCTAGAAATTTAAAAGTACTTTTGAGTCCCTAGAGAGTTAAAAGTACTTTTCACTTCCTAGAGAGTAAAAAGTGACGACAGAGGTGAATAATACGAATTCTCGAACGATCAGTTGATCACGTTGAAAGATTGGACAAACTCGAAGCTGTGAGTTACGAGAAATTACCGGTAAATTACCAAAAATTTGCCAAAGTTTTGTAAATTTTCCAGTACTCTGAATAAAGTAAAATTTCCAACATTCCTTTATATGAGCAGAAATCATGCCAGTGTTACAAAAAACTTCTGAAATCATGCATTTCTTATTAAAAATATTGTATGAATCAAGGGGGAGGGGACCTCTTACGACTCATATACTTTTTCAATGTTCGTCGAAAAGTCCTGCTTTGCCCCTTGGTGCATAATATCTTTTTTTCAATAAACATTTTTTTTTTATTTTGAACAATTTTCCAACGCCTCTTAATTAGTGTTTCTAAACATTAAACACTAAAATTTGTACTTACACAACATCAGACAAAATTGAAATAATGTTTTCATATCAACAAATTTTTTCAAAAATTGAGAATTGATATTGTATCAAAACTTACGCAAAGAAGAATCAAATTCACCTTCTTCGGAAATTTTTAAAATATATTTGTTAAATATTTGTATGCGATTCTTCTTGCATATCAATGGTTTTTCAAACTGTTAGCCCATTCTTTTTCATAAATCTTTTAATATTAGTTTTATTATGTTACACAATAAAACTGATTTGTTATAATGCAATATGCAGTAATTTAAAGCAAGCAGCTTACCGGTATGGGATTTCAAAATATATAAACATTTCTAACATGCTATAATATTATGCCAACATTAAACTTTCATGAAAATATTTCATGAAATCCAAAATGTAGTTCCTGCATTTACAAAGAGTAAAGTGCTTTTACTCAATCCTATATAAGCTATCTTTGATAAATAAAATTTCCCAATATTATACACATACAAAAATTATATTGAGCAACAAAATAAAATAAACCCTGTAAGGAGACACTTTGGGATCGAAAAAGAAGAAAACATGTGAGGCAAGGGAAAATGAATTCAATGAAAATAAGACAGGGAACATATACAACAATGTATATTAAAATTTGAGGCTCATTTATTTATATACCAAAGACTGGAATATAAAATAGAGGGTTGACCACCCTGTTGGAACCACATCATTCCAGCCTTTTCACCTAAAGATTTGTGTATACGACTGGAGAAAACAAGAAAAAAATTCCATAGAGGAATGAAAGTAGAGATATTGTGCACAATAAGAAAAAGAAGAAAGTAAAACTTTCCAGAGACATTTAATTCCAAGAAGAAAGGCGGATTGTTCTATCCTACTTTTTTGCCCATAATCAAACCCCTCCATTCGTTGCTTTTTCTATTTCCTATTATGGGATGTAGTTTTGAAATAATAATATATCGTCAAGTAGATAGAACACAAAGTTCAATTTAAAAATAATTGGAGAGGACCGTTCAAAAGATAGAAAATACGTCCTTCCATTTTACTGACGATGAGTGTTTTTTTCTGCCCTTTATTTTCCACTTGATGCTAACAATGTCCCTTATTTATGCATTATTTTTTGCAAGCCACTTTAAATTTGCCGCTCTTTCAAATTTAATTTTGTATTTAATATATCGAAATTGAAGTTCAAACTGAAGTTAAAGTTATTACGCTGAATTCATACAGATTATATATTCTGACCGTTTTATTCGACAGAAGTATTTTTCTTAAAAAATTTCAAACATAAAAAGTAATGCGTGGAAATCCTAAAGATTTAAAAATGTTTTAGCATACTCCCGACCCAGCGATGGTTAACTTCGTAATTTTTAAATCTTATAAATTAAATAATTACTAATTTAAAGCAATTATAATTTAACCAATTGAAATTTAAAGTATACATTATGAATGCAAATTGTTTATTTATGATGTAGATAAAAATAGAGATCTTATTGTCTCATCCAATCTGACGTATAATCTGAATTAGGACTCTAGCACTCTTTTTTAAAAGTTGCCACATAACAAAAATACTATACCAGGCAGATGTGGCACTTTATTTTCTATATATAATTCCATAACTCACAAAATTTGCTAACCTTAATCTAATTTAATTTTTGCCGATCTTAATAAATTCTTATATTATCATCCATCATACAAATATTTCATAATTTGACGAGAAATTGTACGAGGCGGTGTAAACGAGGCGGGGGGTATAGATTTTTAGATTAATCTAGAAATCCCATGTCGTTTATTCAAATAACACCTTCATTCCGCAACACTGCTCCGACCCAGGTCGCTGATCAATTTCTCTAGCAAGAACCCCAGGTGAAGAGCTTCACATAGATATTATGTAAAGCTGTCCACTCGGGCCCATTAGTATCCTCATGCAAGCTCTTGTATTTCTATGGCTTTTTATATATTTTTGATCAGTCTTTTATTTTGGGAAATGGTAAAAGACAAAGGTGCACGTCTCACTGGTTAGGATTTTTAAAAAATTTTTAAACACAACAAGTGGAATATATCAGTCAACTTATGCGATACCTTAACCAAACCTGGGGGTATCCCGGGTAAAAATATTTGTGCTTGGGTTTCGCTTGGGTAAAGACCAATCCAAGACAATTTCAAGTCATTCTGTAGGTCTAGCTCGTGAGACGGAACCATACTATTTTTGATGTCTTCAGACCCTCTGAGGGTCATCATTAATCCGCTTTAATGTTTATTAAATGTTTATATTATTTATATTCATGGTATTTATTTAGTATGTAGTAATACGTTTATTTGTCTGCAGTAATTGTTATTCTTTGGATGACGAAACTAAAAATGTTGTCCATTTTTTCCTATCTCCAAGAGTTCACTAGATTTCTAGAAAATGACAGTTTTAATCTTTTTACGGAAAATTTTATATGACATATCGAGACATATCGAAGACACTCAAGCCAAAATCAAGCACACATATTTTTACCCGGATACACAGAACTCACCAAAGTACAAACTTCTGTTTACACGCTTTTTTAAAGAAAGATGTCATCACATTCTAAAAGTAGTTCTAATGAATATGAAATATATTGAATTATATCAAAAATTTGACATTTTTTAATGATTTATAACATGAACGCTTGTCAACTTTTAACTTAGATCGAGGTGAAAATTGATGTAATTTAATTTACATATTGTTTAAACAGTTTAAACTTATTTTTAATAATCTTCTCCTTGAATGATGCTAGAAAGTTGCGATTTTTTCTGTAATTTTCAATTTTTTGTCCACTTTTTGCCTATGGTGTGAGTAATTAATACATACAATTGAATAAACATAATTTTTTAAACAAATTATTATTATTTATATTTATCTTCTCTTATAGGAATGCCAGAAAGTTGCGGCTTCTTTTGAGATTTTTAACTTTTTTCCACTTTTTACTAAGTGAGATAATAATTAATGCAAGCTAACAAATATTATTGTTTAAACCATTGTTTTTTGTCTATAACTATCTTCTCTTAGAGTAATGCTCGAAAGTTGCAGGTATTTCTAAAATATTCCGCTTTTCTTTGACTTTTAAGTTAGGAACAAATCATAAATATTAAAATTAATATTAATATTGATTTAAATAAAAAGGCTCTCAGTAACTACTTCAAGGAAAATTTACACTTGATATAATCCATATAGGAAATTTGAAGAATATTTGAAATTTCTGTTTTATTTCAGAAAAATATATTCACAAATAAGAAAAAGATTGTTTAAAAATTATTATTATTATACCATTAAGCCGTTTCCCTTTCGGGGCAGGCGTGAATTGCTCGGTTGGAAAGTAGTAGTGTGTGTATGGGTATATAGGTATAGGGTAGATAGGTGTATAGGTATAGATATTTTAGATTGATCTAGAATTCTCGTGCTGTTTATTTTAATAACACGTTCATTCCGCAATACTGCTCCGACCCAGCTCGATGATCAATCTTTCTAACGATGATTCGCTCTAATCTTTATTTTATTTTTTATAACTAAAAATCCAAAGCAAATTCTAATATTTCAGATAAAATCGCAACTTTATAACAATTATCTAAGAGAAGATAGCTATAAGCAATAATATATTTTTTAAACAACTAGGTTTGTTAAATTGCATAAATTATTATCTCGCTCTAAATAAGCGTGGACAAAAAGTTGAATATTTCAGAAAAAACCGCAACTTTCTTTCATTATTCAAAGAGAACATTATTAAAAGTAACAATAAATTATTTATACAATGATATTCCTTATAAAACAAATTTATTAAGATTATATTTAAAAATTAATTATTTATTTGTATACTATAGCTAATTCTGAAGAGAAATGTTGAGTTTCAGCTCGATTCATCTAATATTGACGATTCTGAATACAATTTACAAAAAAGTCTTCTTTTTATGGAAAATATGTGTTAAACTTTATGGGGCTTGCGGAACCTCTAAATAGAATTTTTTTCTACCAAAAAGTGTTGCACTTTTTGTGTGGATTCAAACAAATTTGGGGGCGACATGCATGAATATTCAAAGAAAAAAAACTTCGAATGCATTTTGGGACCATCATAATGCAGACGCACCTGAAGGCAAAACCAATCGATCAATTTCGATGAAACTTTGCATGAATATAGTGAATAAGGTGTGCATTTGCTGCATTTTGAGGAAAAAATGATCCATAAACATAACTCAGAGTTATGTTTACACTTACATATATAAATAAATTTCCAATTTTCAAAATATGCGAAGACAAACCTATGATAAACTAAATTATACTGATTTTTACCTGATTCTTAGAGAAATTGTTCGGAATCATTATTATGTAAGTTTGAATGATATTACTTGAAAATTTAAGACAGCTGCAAGCCCCAAAAATTAAACAAAAGAATGCTTAAGGAAAAATCAACTGTAGATTACAATTTTATTGCAATGCTGTCAGAAAAATTATCACTGTATGTGGAATCTTTATTAATTTTTATTTTTTAGCTATTTATGTTAAAGGTAATCAAAGTAGTAAATAAATAAAAAAAGCCAAGTAAAAATAGTAGAACATTTATAACCAGATGTATTTTTTAATAAAAGGAAATATTTCCATGAATCATTTTAATAAACAATGTTTTCATAAGAAAAATAAATTGATGTTTTAGATGAATAAAAAAAAATATATATTATATTTATTATTGAAAGACAACTTTGATTATCTTTAACAAAAAATGAATAAAATATTCAAATTCATGCAGGACTTTTTCGGTGAATAATGAAAATTATGCACCTATGAGCTCACGATTTGGGCTCAAAAAAGAGATCGTCGAGCGATCAGTTGATCGTGTTGACAGATTGGACTCTAAATGTCGGTAAGTTTTCAAAATTCTAAAATTTTTGTTAATTTGTAAATTTAGCATGAATACCAAAAAATTTCATAATACAATAAAAATAAAGTTTCCAAAATACGTCTAGGTGAGCAGAAACCACAATGTGTTCTAATCGTATCTGAAATCATGCATTTTTTATTTAAAAAATATCGTATTCGTCAAGAGGGAAGAGACATCCCTCCGTTGGTGCATAATATACTATTTCTTGAAAAAAAATTTTTAATCCACCTTTCTTTGTCATAATTTTCTATAAAAGACGAAAAATTACATCTGATTACCAATTTGTCCACAGTGCAGTGGTTGCGGTTATTATTGTTGGGGAGACGATTTTATGGAATAGAATATATTGGTGACCACTGAAAGGGGGTTGAAAATGGAAACGAAATGGCGAACGAAAAAAGTTCCAATGCCACAACGGTCGGAAAAAATAGCAAGCACAGAGAAAGGTAAAGAGTGTGTGTGTGTGTGTGTGCCTTCCTATAAGGAAAAAGTGGGAAAGCAGAACAAGCAAAAAATGAGGATGAGCCAACGTACCAACCACGAATTTGGAAACAAATACCTCGGCCAGGTTGATATTGCCTCGTAGTAGCATATATAGATACCTGTACTCGTACAAGTTAAGCGTTATCGATTTGGTACGCGTACCGCAACGCTTACGTTCACTTGAACAAGCTACAACAAGTAACAATTAACATCGCATCGCACGTGGTCGAAATCACGAGTAGGTACTTGAGATTTCAGTCACAGTATTTTCTTTTGGTATTGCCTTGGTGGACGAGTTACCTCATTAACGTTCGCATTCCGGTCGGTGTTGATAATGGCTCATGTAATTAACAAAACAAATTGTATTGCGCGCGAAATTTACACACTGTTCACTTGTGTCATCAATGAATTCGTTTAAATAGATGAATTCTTCACTTTTGTTTCCTTATAGAGGAAACTTCATAATGGTAGAAATTTTGGAAAAATTGTAAGTCGTTTAATTGAACGTTTCCCAATTAAAAATGTTTAACACTATATTCTGAATAATTATCCGGATGTATTTTGTATGTGTGTATGATTAGGGTGGTTCTTATTTATACTCAGTAGATTTTTTTTTTTGGAATTTATCTGTTCTCAGCCCCCAGTTTTGTTCTAATGCAAAACAATCCTCCAAATTTGAGCGAAATCAATTAATATTTAGGAATCGTGCAAAGATCATGCAGTTTCCGATTGATTTAACATGGGGAAAAGTCAGCTTCTTATAAATCCAATGTTTAAACGCGATAATATGTTACAAATGATTCCGTATTTCAGTATATTGTTCAGAATTCATCAGAGAATAAGAATCAATCGTACATTATGAGAGTGAATGACTTTAGGCTACTCTTATGGGTTCCCAAAGAAAACCCCATAGGTAATGACAAATTTGAATTTTACTTATTATTACCGATTATTACCGCTTTTTAAAAGTTTTGTTTCATAAATAATCATTAATAAACAATTTTAGATTACCCAGTCATTTTCAAACTAATTTTCAATTGTTTAAACAATTTTAGTTTGTTTAAAAATTTGTTTTCCTCACTTAAGTGGCGAAATGAACGTGCTTTCTAGACGTTATGAGTACTTTGATCAATGATAAGAATAAAACAATTTGTTTAAATAATATTTGAAATTTTTTAAATATAATTTAAATCATTTAATTAATGAGTGGTTGTTCAACTATATAGTTTACCTGAAGAAGCAGGAGAAACATTTTATCTCACCATATTTTCGACAGATTTTAATATTTGTGAGTACAAAATTGTTTTCTGAAAATACTTGTAAGTGTGTAATAAAATTTATATTTTTCAAGAGTTTTATTTTGTTTTAATATAATATAAAGTTAAATTTTTAATTATTTAAACAAATTATGTCATTGTTATAATTGATTAAAGAACTCACACCGTCTAGAAAATACGTTAATTTCGTGACTTACTTGAAAAAACAAATGTTTGAATAAATTAAAATGGTTTAATTAATAAATTAGTTGAAAGGTAACTGGGTATTTTCATATGACCGATTAATGATTATTTATAAAAAAAAATCAATAAGCGTTAATAAAATGCTATATTGAATAAGATTCCAATTTGTCGCTTATGGGGTTTTCTTTGGGGACCCATAAGAGTAGTTTAAAGTCAATACCCTCAAAATTTATGCTTGATTCTTATTCTTTGACAAATTCTGAACAATATAATGAAATGCGGAATTATTTTCAACATAGCATCATGTTTAAATATTAGATTTCCATAAAGATGACTTTTCGCCATATTAAAGCAATGGGAAAATTCATGGTTTTTGCGTGACCCCTAAATATTGACCGATTTCGCTCAAATTTAAAGGAGATTTTTTTTGGGCATTTCAACAAAACTGGGGCGTAAGAGCAACGAATTTCGAAAAGTGAAAAATAAGGGCCACCCTAGACTATATGGATGTCGCACTTTTTTGTAGGGCTTATTTTTACCACAAATATCTCAAAACTCATCGAAGGATTTATAAAAATATTTTTTACTTCTATTTATTACTTTAAATTAATTTTATTCAAAGTATAAGGAACGATTCAAGGGTATAAAAGATTGCTTGGTTCGAGACGAATCGATTGACCTATAATATTAATACATTTGATTAAAGAGTTATGAAATTATGGTCATTTCTATTATTTGAAAAATTCGTTTTAATAGTAAAAATTTTTTTATTCACATAATTTAAAGTTGAGGCAAGAATAGAAAAGATTCGCTGATTTGAGACGAATCGACTGATCTATAATACTAATGCATTTGATTGAAGAGTAAGGAAGTTAGGGTCATTTATAATATTTGAAAATTCAGTTTAGTATGTTTAAACTTTTTTCATTAACATGATTCATGTAAGAACAAAAAAGGCTCCTTGATTTGAAAAATGTTGAATGACCTATTTATATTTTTTTAATATTTTGACTTCCTGAACTTAACAATTCCTGTATTAATCATAATGAGGAAGCAAAGTACTCATAAAGCGAGCACTACTAAATTGTAAATACAAACAAAGTGGAAACATCCGAGATCG
>CAKNWW010318202.1:449-13466 GCA_932074435.1 Andricus kollari | reverse complement strand
ATTGAAATCGTAATATGCACTGGCAAAGCTTTTTTTGGTCAGATTCTATGCGTGGCACCACTTTTAACGAATGATGTTAAATTATAACTCTCCCGAATGCGAGTTTCATATTTTGCCCTGGAAAATGATATGGCAATGCACTAAAAAAATTTAGAATTTGCATTTTTAACCAAACACTTGAATTTTCAAGTCTAAAAAGATGATTTTTTCCTGTCATAAAAGCTGAGCTTTCAATGCAAAAGGACGAATTTTCCACAAAGAAGTTGAATTTTCGAACAGCTAAGGTGAATTTAACAAAATAGTTGAAGCGTCGACCATACAAAAATTAATGATCAACCAGTTGGATTCAACCAAAAAAGACGAATACTGAACAAAATAATTGTTAGAGAATCCATCTTAAGTCAAGCAGATTGTACACGTAAAGTCGCAGAATCTGAAGGAGACGAAGTGTCCTGTTCTTTTAGAGGAAACTAGGCAATATGTATTAATTCCGAGGAAGGCAATCGAGCCGGGGTTCGCTAAATGTGATAGGGTTAGTTCTTGAGGTTTGTTGGATATTTCTGTGGATATCAGGACTTTAAGTAAAGCCTTTGAAATGCTTTCTTGTGATTATTATTTATTTACATTTTGTTAGCGATTTTAGAGAAAGGCAATAGAGACCGGGTTCGTTAAATGTTGTAGGGTTAGTTCTTGAGGGTTGTTGGACATTCCTGTGTATGTAAGGATATTTACAACAGTCTTGGAAATGCGTTTCTTATTATTTTTATTTGTTTAATATTTGTTTTGGCGATTATAGATGCAGGTAGTCGAGACAGGGTACGATAAATGTGGTAGGGGTAGTTTTTGAAAGTTGTTGGATATTCCTGTGGATATCGGCATATTAAATATAGTCTTGAAAATGTCTTTCTTGTGATTATTATAAATTTAAATTTTTTTGCGATTATAGATGCAGGCAGTCGAGACAGGGTTCGTTAAATGTGGTAATGGTAGTTCTTGATGGTTGTTGGATATTTCTGTGGTTATAAGTACATTCCCTACAGTCTTGGAAATGCGTTTCTTAAGGTTCTCATTTATGTGATATTTTTTGGCAATTTTAGAGGAAGGCAATCGAGACGGGGTTCGCTAAATGTGGTTGGGGTAGTTCTTGAGGGTCGGTGGATATTTCTGTGGATTTGAGGATTTTATGTGAAGTCTCGGAAATGTGTTTCTTGTGATTATTATTTATTTAAATTTTTCTGGCGATTTGAGAGAAAGGCAATCGAGACGAGGTTCGTTAAATTTGGTAGGGGTAGTTCTTGAGGGTCGGTGGATATTTCTGTAGATATAGAGATATTTACTACAGTCTTGGAAATCCGTGTCCTATGATTATTATCAAATAAATTTTGTTGTTGCTATTTTAGAGGTTGTAACGTGACGATTTTGTTCAAACAATTAAAAACAAAGCTCTCACTTTGATCCAATCTCTAACTTGGCCACACGTTGTTCTCACTTTATTTTTTTCTATTAGGTTAAGTTGTATTTTTGAGAAATTTATCTGCGATAAACCATATGTACTTCTCTACTTTTATAATTAGGTTAAGTTGTATTTTTGAGAGACTTATCTGTGATGTTTTAATATCCTTATTATCTTTATTATCTTTGTTTGTAACACATGAGCTAGTGAAAGGAGAAAGGAGGAGAGAGAGAATGGAGATATTTCTTTTTCCTTGAGTTTTGCTCTCTTTAATATTTGAAAGACGTGGTCTCGTGTCGTGTTTTGACAGTTTTAAGGGATTCTTCAGCATATCTCAGCATTACTAACTCATCTCACATTCTGGCGGTCTTACTCTACGAGCAATATCTCTCACCGCTCGAGTGATACAAGACTCGAAAATGAAGATGCCAGGTAACCCGTCAATGTTTCGCTAGCGACTGGATTTTCTGACGGACTCACTTACTCTACGAGCAGTATCTCTTACCACTTGAGTGATACAAGGTTAAACAATAAAGACGCCAGGTGGCGCGTCGATGTCCTCGTCAGCGAATTTCAGTTAAGAAAATGAAAAGGACGACGCTTTCCATGGCGGGAAACAAAGGCTCAGATTTCGTGACCTCAAGGTAAATGCTTATCTAAATTCTGATCTGTTTCCTTGTCCATTCTCTCTTCGATGTTTAAGATTGTTAGTTTCTTATTTTGTTTGATTTAAAAGTGTAAATCCTTAACATGAGGCGCTTAGTCGATTCTTTAACTTGATAACACGTTTTTCGTCTTAGTATGAAGTCTTTGCCGTAATTTTTAACTTGTTTTCTTTTATTCCATTTGATTATTTTGATAAAAAGGTCGTTGTTTCATGCTAATGTAACTGATTTGACCTTGCTTAGAGATTGCTCCCACGAACTCCCTCTCCCGTAGAGCTAGTCACAATAATTTCCTATGTTAATTTTGATCGGGTCAATATTTCTTTCTGTAGTTCTTTTCTTGAGTTGTACACCCGGTGGCATCTCCACAGGCGCCTGGCGCCAAGCACTTGACACTGGTCAAGTCTATCTTTCATAATAATTTTTCAGGACTTCGGAATTTATATCGTTTGGGCCGCCATTTGTGAAGGTGGGTTATTTCTCGACCTGCTACTAAAAATCTTGTCACAAATGGCGCATAACGTGGGGCCACTTCTCAGAGCAAGGTGTTCTGATTCCCGATTTTATTTCCTCGCATTGTGTTCCACGTTTTGTCACGTTATTGTTGTATAGTGCGTGTAAGGAAACGGTGTCCGTGTTGAGAATTTGACAGGCGACTGTCGGAAATTTTAAGAACTTATGAAAGTTTCATTCATTCTGGCGGGAATTGGTTATTTCTTTTATAATAATTAATCTTTTGTTTTAACTGGGTTAACCAATTTATCTTAAATGATTTATTTTAATGTACTTTGATACTTCTAAACATGTTACACTCTAAATCGAGTAGCATCGGAGCGTCCTAGTGCGAACTTTCGGTGTGAAGTAATTGGGTGAAATCTGACCGGTAACTTTCGGAAAACTTTTTATTTCGGAGTGAAAATTGTACAAATTTTATGCTGAATTATCTCTAATTGTTAGTCAATTTTTGAGTTTTACCATGCGTATGAAAAATTTTATGTGGCGTTATCTCGTTGCATTTTACTCTATATAAAAGTTTAGTGACAATTTTGAGAATCTGACCGGTAATTTGTCAGAAACTTTCGGTAATTTTAGAAATTTTTCGTAAACTTCCTAATGTGCAAATATTTTCTCATTTTTAGTGAATACTCTCGTATTTGAACAGAATTTTGTGAGGACTAAATTTAAATATTCTCTGAAATTTGAGGTTTTACTTTAGGCTTTAACATTTATGAAAGAAAATGAGATCCTATTGAAATTGCTCAACCTTTTTTGCCTGCATTTGGTCTATTATTATTTTGCTATGGGTTATCAATTATGATTTTAACTTTTTAATTGTTTTACTCGTATTTATTGAAATATTAGGAATGTTAAATACAAATTTTATTGCTGTTTAGAATTATAAGTCTCAGTTGCCGTATTACGTTTTAGTTGTGTGAATTTCGTTAGTTGTGTTTTAGCGTCGAGAATGTTCTCTTGAATTCAGGATTAAGTCCGGAAGGGAATGCGGATGAACGTGCTTATCGCATAATCCGTTATAATCTGAAATCGAAAGGGCAAAATGTGAGTTGGGATCAACATGATTGGTCGGTGGCGCTCCGCAGTTCACAAATGGGCGTATCTCATAGTGGATTGGTAAATATTATGGATACACCAGTAACTTACCGTCTCGGCGATGATTTTACATCAGCGGGGGCGCCCCTGTCATCTGATGCCGGAGTTTCACCTAGAAATGGGTCTACCGTGACAATCCAGAGACTTAATTTATTCACGCCACTAACCCTAAATACCCCGGTACGTAAATTTTGCTGAACCTTTGGTTAATAGTGGTTTTTCATCCATACGGAACTCTGCGGGAATTCCACAGATCGCTGTCAGCAGATCAACTTTTTATCCCTCACAAGTCACTAGTATTGATACTAGGGCGGGCAATACGACTGGTTTCATTCCAAGTGATAATCCCTCGCAGAGCCTGAAGTTACATAGTTTGATCGATTTAGATCCACCCAACCTAAGAGAGAATACCCCTTGAACTTCCTTTGTTCGTTCGTATCACACATTACTGTCCGCACAACGAAATCTCGTAGATATCCCTGCCAATCGTCCAACTCCACTTGTTAATTCCACTATTGTTGGCGAACGCATGTGTTATCCCGAAACAACCAGACAACCCTATCAAACTAATGTTTTCAATGCTTCCACTCATCCTACGTTTGGTTTTAACCATTCAACTGATCCCGCTCCAAATGTTTTGGACGTGGTCCGTAAATGGAATCTATCTTTCAGTGGTGCAAGGGATAGTAGCGCGGAAGAATTCTTAATTCTTAGTTAATTTACAACTCAAGCTCAAAGAGGAGGTAAAAAGAAGGACCCAGGGACCAGATGTTGGAGCAACTTGAGCAGGCTTATTTAAATTTACACCCACGGTACCGACATGCCATATCCCGTAGTGATTTCGCAGATTTCGAACAGCTCGAAATGAGAGGGGAACTCTTTGAATCAGCTAATGGTATGGATAATTATTATATACCACCCCCTTCTGCATATGGTAGTTTATTACCTGAATTTGCTTATGTAACTAAACAACCAACAGCTAAATCAGTTGCTGCCGTCGCAAGCGAACCAGTGGCTGCCCTCCCCGATCCAACTACCCTAAGAATTGTAACCAAATCCGTAATGAAAAGAAGGAAGAACAAGTCCCTCGACAAAATCCAGATGTCAATATCTGTACACTGAAGCATTTTCCCTTGGGGCTGCCGTAGTATTGCCCAAGACAAATTTTTGGCGGGATGCCTTTGGGGAATCCCCTTAATTTTTATCGAAATTTTCCACCTCCACCTCTGATTGCGAGCACGTTGGATCATAACATTCCTGGCAATATTCTGGAAGTACAACAGAGTTCCTCATCTGTACCGGCGGCTTCAAATTGGCAGGGTCACTCAAATTCTCAGTCTCAGATACCAGCAGTTGTTGCCATAGGTCCAGCACAAAGGGCTATTAGGCGGTTTGGTTGCTGGAATTTTCATTAAACCGAGCATTTCTTTAGGGATTGCAACAAGCCGCAAGTAATGTTCTGTCACATTTGCAGTAAACCGAATATAACTACAGCTGCTTGTTGTGTAATTTATCCTTTGAATCGGAGAAACGAGTGAGGATGGACCATGAACGGATCCGCCTGTCCTCCTTATTCGAAAGGATCTCCACTTGTTGCTGTATTATTAATAAGTATCGTGAGCAGATTTGTGCCTTATTTCGTGATTGCATTAAACAGAATTATCGGAGTTATTATTCTAAGGTGTTAGAGGCACTTAGAAGTACTGTTGTAAAATTGGAAAGGGAAGGTTTGATCAGGCCATCGGAAAGTGGATGGTGTAACCCGGTAGTAAAGGCTAAAAGTCTGATAATGAATTTAGATTGTACATTGATTTTAGAAGGCTGAATGAAGTTGCAAAAAAGGACACATATCCTATGAGGAACATGAGTGATATCCTGAATAAACTTCGTTCAGCCCAATCTATATAAAAAATCGATCTTAGTCAGGCTTTGCACCAGATTCCGTTGTCGCACGAAAGTAAGGAGTTGACCGCTTTTGCTGTTCCGGGAATGGGGTTATATCAATATATCAGAATGCCTTTCGGTTTGTCAAACTCCCCGGCTACTTTCCAACGTCTGCTAGACCGACTGATCACACCGGAATTCGAACCTCATGTGTTCGTTAACCTCGATGATATCATTGTAGTCACTGAATCTTTCTGGGAGCTCATGATTTGGTTGGAAAGAGTCCTGGACGTGATAGTCAAAGCCGGTCTTACGTTAAACTGGCAAAAGAGCGAGTTTTGCTGTGAAGAGATTAAATACCTCGGATATATGGTCAATCAGTCTGGTTTTCATGCCGACCCCGAGAAGGTGGAACCAGTTGCCAATTATCCAGTTTCTAATACCTTAAACAGACTCCGTCGTTTTTTGGGAATGGTCTCGTCGTATAGAAGGTTCATCAAAGACTTTGCCAGTATACAAGAACCTTTATTCCGTCTACAAAAAAAGTCATAGGTTTGTTTGGGGTGAAGAGCAGCGGAAGTCTTTTGAGACGTTAAAGGCTGCTTTGACTTCTACTCCGACGTTAGCATGACCAGACTTTAGTTTACCCTTTACTCTTCAGACCGATGCGAGTAGTACTGGGCTGGGGGCCGTTCTGACTCAGTTTATAGATGGGGTTAAGCGGGTCATTGCTTATGCCAGCCAAACAATGGCTACTGCTGAAAGGAACTTCACGGTCACAGGGCGAGAGTGTCTGGCCGTGATCTGGGCAGTTAGGAAGTTCCGTCCATATCTTGAGGGTTATCCCTTTGAAGTAATTACGGACCACAGTAGCCTCCGTTGGTTGTACAATTTGAAGGACCCAACTAGTAGGTTCGGGTCCACGTCCCGGATGCTCTCTCTTGGATGAACGAGAATGAGGTCGAAGCAGTTAATGCCGTTTCGGAAACGGAGGATCCCTGGTACCTCAGTAAGGTTAAGAAGGTCCAAGAATTGCCGACGCATTTTCCAGACTGGAGGGTGGAGTGTGGACATCTGTATTGCCATCGTCCGAACCCTCTCGTCGATCTACTGTTACTAGATCTGGAGGCCTGGAAATTGGTTCTGCCTGCAGAGTTTTGGAATAAAGCTTTACAGGATGCGCATGATGCAGTTACCTCTGGTCATCTTGGCGTAGAAAATACTCATTTTCGTGTAGCTCTCCTGTATTATTGACCGGGTATGTTCAGAGATGTGGCTGCTTACGTTCGATCATGTCCCACCTGTAAAAGAGTCAAGGTCCAGCAGGCTAGCCCCGTAGGACTAACGGGTAAACGTGTCATCGAACAACAATGGCTGGTCGTAGCAGCAGACATAATGGGTCTACCCCCCGCTAGTCGTGCCAATTATCGCTACTTACTGATATTCCAATACATACTTACAAACTGGATAGAGTGTGTTCTTTTGAGACAAGCTAATGGTAACAATGTTCAGCAGGCTTTTGAGGATTGTGTGGTTTTTAGGTGGAGAACCCCTGAAGTTTTGTTCACAGACAATGGTACCGAGTTTGTCAATAAACTTACCTCGAAGGCCGCCAATCAACTTTGTATTCGCCATTCTACTAATCCCCCTTACCATGCACAGGCAAATCCATTGGAGCGGGTGAATAGCAGGTCGATCCTGAGTGGTTCCGTCCACTTAAAAGTAACGCGATTCTGCCAGTCAATCGCATTGTCTCGAACATTTTTCATTTAAAAAATTTCAACTTTAAATTGTGACTTTTAAAAGAAAAATAAATTAGGGTTAAACATTTTTGGCCCATGCTGCTTCGGTTAATGTTCTCACAACGCTGACAATAACTAACGCAACTATAGTGTCGTATCGCTACTAGGTTTGCGAGACACACATGTGTAGCGCGTAGCCACTTCCGTGTATTTTAAAACAGAGTAGAGTTCTGTAATTTTGAGCGACCGAGAACCGTGATTCTCACAGACACGTACACACATTCAGACACGTACAGATACGTAAAAAAAGTTTTGATTCTTATTGGATGGCTCATTGTGAAGAAAAATGTTGAGTTTCAAATCAATTCACCTAATACTGACAATTCTTTATAAAATCTACAAAAGCGTATTTTTATGGGAATTACGTGTTGAGCTTCATGGGGCTTGCGGAACCTCTAAATATAATTTTAAAAAAACGCATTAATTTTTTTGCGGATTTGAACAAATTTCTTGGCGATATGCATAAAAATTCAGAAAAAAAATGCCAAGGCTTCGACCATCCTAATGTATACCCATCGGCATTCTTTCTTGATAAAAGCGACGCTGATGCAAGTTTGTTAGGTCTACATGGTGATATTATCCTTTTCGAACCAGGGATCGATTTTTGTCTTTGCTAATATTATTGATATTAATAATTAGAGTGTTTGGCTCTTTTTGAATAAAAGATGTTGATTTTACCAAAAGTTATATTAATGTTTAGTAGTAGTAACTGCGATAAAATTGCACACACTAATCAAAAACTACATAACTCACGTCTGCTATCCGAATTCTAAATCAATTAGGATAGTTTCGTTGATAAAACCTTAGACGATGAAGGAGAATCATTTTGAAGTAGCGTCTCTTAAATGATGCGCTGGATCGAGGAGAGACCAAGCACGTTTAACCACGTATACCCTTGAATAAGAATTAAATTGGTCCCGATACCTGAATGAAGGTGCTAGGTGAATCGGCTCCACGCTTAACTTTAAACAACTGAAAAATAGCTTAAAAATACTTCAAAGCTTTAATTCTTTATTTAATAATAATAATTTATACAGAAAAAAGTTTTTAAAAAGTCGTCTTTGTCATGAATGTTACATGAAACTGCTCTCTCAAAGTAGTATAGGACAACTATGGGGCGCTGTTATGGGCGTGGCCTAATCCCCCTCTCTACCCCGCACCACGCGACTGGCGCCGACACGTCACAGCAGATAAGATGAGGGAGCCGAGATCTATTTAGTTGGAGTCGTCGAGAGGGAATCCTGGTCTGGGAGATTCTGGGTCTGGTGAAGTCAGACATGGAGTTCCCAAACGTGAAAATGGAAAAGGTGGAACAGTGGAGATAGGAGTTTCCCGACTGGAGAGTTGAGTGTGACATAATAATCTTGGGGTTTCCCCAGCGAAACAGATACTCAAACGACTTTTAATATCCTTGGCTAGACAATTAACGTTTTAAATTGAATAATTTTAAGAAATAAAATATAATGTTAATTTATTAGTGAACTAAGCTTATAAAAATAATTATCTAAAAAAGAGGAAGGGTAAATAATAAGAGTAAGAGTTTTTTGTTAAAGAACAAAAAATTTGATCTATCTTAGAGCTTAATATATAAATTTGTAAATTTTTCTGACACACACACACACACACACAACCACACACACAGGCGCGCGCGCTTACAAATATACTGAGAAAAACACGCAGCAACACATACATACACCTACACACAGAAATTACACAGGCTACAGAGAATTATTTCTGATATCACAGACAGTTCATCCTAATCCTCATCAGTCTTACAATCGTTGTAGTTACCCTCCTTGTAGGGTAGTTGTAGTAATTATTCTCGATAACTTCCAGCGGTGAACTAGAAGCTATCAAGTACCTTTTTAAGCAGTGGACGATACGTTGCGAAGGTTGAGCACATGGAAAGGATAAATAAGAGGTGCTCATTTCGGAATCCTCATTCCCAGATGAAAGGATGCTGGATTCATTATCTGTAACAAGATCAATTATATAAGTAATTTGTAAAAATTATAAACCGTACATAAATTTAAACCAGAAAATCCCCGCAAGGTAAGAGTATTTAGGCTGATAATCTTACTCTTTTAAAACCATATGGTAGAGAGTCGTGGTTATTAACTTTCCTCCGTTTCAAGTTGACAACTTTGCGGAGCTTACTTTAGGATTTTGTGATGACATCGTGAAGCAGTGTCCATCGAGTGGCTCGATAATTTGAATTGATCGGTTCGGAGTTTTCTAGTGCGAGTTTACAGATGCACTTAAAGTTTAAAAGGCGTCAATTTTTATAATTTAAAGTGATACCCTTGACATTACACACCTGATGCTCAGTGCCGTCAGGTGAAGCTACTATGTAGGCGTAGGACTTGGCCACCCCGCCCCGCGGGGAGAAGGTCGGAAGGGAGTCGACCAAGCCGGTAGACTTCAAGTTCATCCGTCAAGTCGCCTAAAAGTTTACCAACCGGTGGAATATAATCTTCTGTATTAATATGATCGATGGAAATGGCTGAATCTGTATCTTAATACAGAACGCTATTATCCAGTTCACAAAGATACTCATGCAATATTAATTGTGCTTGGGCTATTGTGTATGCCGCAATTACAACGTTTGATATATGCGAAGGTATATGAGTATTTTTCTTAAACTGTTACGCTATATATAGGGCTGTTTTCTTTGCCAAAAGTATATTATTGATCTCAATCTCCGGATTGGCTGCGAGCTTCAGTAATTCATCTCGTGTCTTCACAATATGAGTTTGGGGTAAATTTTCACGCTGCCCAAAGAAGGATCCCAAAATAAGGCGAAAATTTGCCCCTCTTTTTGCGCTCAACGTAGTTTTTGAAGGAAAGAACATAAATTGACGCAACAAAGCTCAAAATACTCGTCAATGCATGCTGTAACCTGGTTTGTCATTAGATTACCCTTTCGACCCCTTTTAACACTGGAAAATTGAAAAACTACCCCTAATTTGGAGTGGAAAGTATTTCATGCATAAGAACGTGACTGGAATAGCTTTTAACTATGCTTTTTATGTAGGTGCGATCGCGTTGGTATATTAGCGTATAGTCTCTACGTCCATTTTTCTTACAAAGCACCATTTCAACCCCTAAAAACCCGAAAACTGCCCCTATCAGGGGGTGGAATGTACACCGGTACTATAAAGGTAGTTAGAATAGTTTTCAATAGTTTTCCATCAAACAGTGACGCTTCGACTCTTGAAAATCGAGAAACTACTCCTATGAGGGGGTGGAAAATACGTCATAAACAAGAATGTTTATATAATATTTTTGAATTTTATTTTTCCCCATATATAAAATTAATTAGTGTCAATTTATAATAACTACGTTAATTCTACTTACTTCGCAGCATTCCAACCCATAAAAACCGAAAAACTACCCCTATTAGGGGGTAGAAAGTACTGCATGACCAAGCACCAGGATAAAATATTTTTAAATATTTTTTTTCTATAGATATGGCCACGCTAGTGCCAATGTATAATAACTTCGTTAGTTATTCTTACTTAGCACCATTTCAACCCCTGAAACCCCGAAAACTATCCATATCAGGGGGTTGAAAATACGTCATAAACAAGAATGTGAAAAAAATTTTTTTGAATTTTTTTGCCCCCCGTAGATAGAATTATTTAGTGTCAATATATAATAAATACGTTAATTTTACTTACTTAGCACCATTTCAACCCATAAAAACCGAAAAAATACCCCTATCAGGGGATAGAAAGTACTTCATGACCAAGAACGAGGATAAAATATTTTTGAATTATTTTTTTTTCTATAGATATGGTCACGCTAGTGCCAACGTGTTTGTGTGTGACAATTAGTCTGCCTGAGGGCTGTGTTTGGTCCGCGGGAACTATTTTACGTCACTCCTACTCTACGTTCGTGAATGAACGTGAGGGCTATTTGAGTGTAAAAGGCTATATATGTACGTCGTTGTGTATGTAGATTTTGTTTGTGTGTTGGTCAGTATTGGTATTGGGTGTGTAGGTGTGCATTTGGATATGCCTGAATGTGCAGGTGCGTATGTGTGTGTGTACCCCTTCTTAGGGGTAGTTTTCCGATTTTCAGGAGTCCAAGCGTCACCGTTTGATGAAAAACTTTCAAAAACTATTCTACCTACTTTTATAGTGCCAGTGTACATTCCACCCCCTGATAGGGGTAGTTTGCGGGTTTTTAGGGGTTGAAATGGTGCTAAGTAAGAATAATGGACGTAGAGACTATACGTTAATATACCAACGCGATCGTACCTACATAAAAAACATAGTTAAAAGCTATTCCAATCCCGTTATTATGCATGAAGTACTTTTTACTGCCAATTAGGGGTACTCTTTCAATGTTCCAGTGTTAAAAGGGGTTGCAAGTGTAAACTAGTGACAAACACGGTCACAGCATGCATTGAACCCCAAACGAATTCAGGCACAGCCTGGTAACCGAACGCAACCCTGGATTTGTTTTTACTTTGCTCGAGTCTAGTCCAATGCCTTCTTTTGTTTTCATCTCCTCTTTATATGCTGCTTCCGAAACTTCGTCAACACATTCGTGAGGCCCCTCCTCAGATTCTTGCTTCGTTTTATAGAATGTGTTGACAAGTGGGGTGAATAGGCTCCCTTCGCCAGAGACGGTGTTGTACTGGGTTGTTTTGTAATTCCAAATTTCGAGCATTAATGTAATTTTATACACCAGTGTTATGGCTCTCAAACTCGTGCGATGTTGCTTCAGCGTGTGGACAATCACCTTTTTTAGGGTTTTTGCAACATTGGCGACAGAGAGCGAACATGAGTATATTATGAAATCTTGTTGGTAAGAGAGGGTGATAAAGAGATTGCGGTGGCAATATACAGCATTTAAATAACGTTGTGGCTATTTGTACCGCTAGCGGTACAAATAGTGTGGGTATCTTATTTGTACCGCTAGCGGTACAAATAGCGATTGCACCTCGGTGTCGTTATTTGTACCGCTAGCGTGAGGAATAACGTGGGTATCTTATTTAGCCCGCTAATAGTATGAATAGTGAGGGTATGTTATTCTGACCGCTAGTGGGATGAAAAATGGAAGTATATTTATTGAACCAACTAATTTTAGTCAGATCGTGCCCATTAGGAAATCGAAATGATGGTGTTATTAAATTATATTGAACTGAATATGGCATTGCTTGCTATATAACCTCAATTTCTGAGCTGACAGGTGAATGGTGGCGTCAAGTGGTAAGCGACGTAATTATTTTTCGGCGGGAAATTTAATATCTTTTCAGGGTGAAAATCAACAAATCAACACAATTCGTTTCTACAAAGTTTTTGGATAAGGTATTTCGCATTCGAGTAAAATATTTTTTGCCACTAGTTCTAACCCTCATTATGATGAAAATAGTGATAAGCGAGATTAAGAGGAGTACATTGATTTTTTAAATGTTTAATAATGACACTTCTCATTGACCGGGTGAAATTTTCGCATATTTAAATAATTCTTTCAGTTGGGGGTTTTGAGGTTTTTTATTCATAAGAAGAGAGTTCATGTGAAAAAATAATTTTAAAAATTAATTAAAACGCAATAATTGTAGAAAAAATTTATTTTAACAAAAATCTCTGAA
>CAKNWW010318187.1:1085-32667 GCA_932074435.1 Andricus kollari | reverse complement strand
AAAAAGTTTTTTTTTAAATGATTTTAAGAATTTAAATGATATTATAAGTCATGTATTAGAAAAGAAAAACATAATTTTTTATGAAAAAAGTTTAGAACTTACAAAAAATCATTATTTTAACAATAGTTTTTGTAATTTAAATCTTTATTACTGTCGCTTCTTACTAATTTTCTAAAAATTGTTGAATTTTAATAAATCAAATTAAAAATAATTTTTAAGATTTCAGTCATAGAAAAATTTACTTTCAAAATTGGAAGCAGTAGAGTTGAAGAGAATATTTTCCCTGAAAAAAGCCGTTAATTATTAAACTTCGGAGATTTTTCGGAAATTCGTAAGAAGCGATAGTAAAAAATTCAATTGCATTAAACAGTCTAAATTAATATCTTTGGTAATTTTTAAATTTTTGTCAATAAAAATAATGTTTTTAATTTGAAATGACATCCTTAGCAGCATTATTTTGATTCTTAAAGTCATAGACATATCTTAACAGTTAAATAGTTTCTAGACTGAGTTAGGTTCATTTATAAATTTCAATCCTTGCAATTTTCAAATGTGTTTTTAGTTTTTAATTCTTTATATCAAAGTTTCCTAATTAAAAAAATATGAGGCCTAATGATGTAACTCCACGAAAGGCATTCTGATAATTCATCAAACCTTTATAATGATTTATAAAATCGACGAAAATAGGCCCATTGCCAATTGCTGCGAATTTTAAAAGAGAAATGTTAGAGTAATGCAGAAAAAAATTTTATTTGATAAAAGTTATTAAATTTTCGGCTGGTTTTGCCAAAATGTGTTGTAATGAGTTCAAGCTAATAAAAAATTATTATGAAAAAAATAAAACTTGTTTGAGTTATAATTTTTTTTAAATGAGCAAAAATGACCATTTTTATGATTCAGTTAATTTTTATTAATTTTTCGCCTACTGTAATGTATTGCATATGAGACTATAACTTCAATGGACAAGCAAGCCATAATTTCCTTAGATCTCGAAAAAATATTTTCTTAGACATTACATTTCCTAAAAATGCGCGATTTTAGTGTTTTATGCTTTTTTAACAGCTGTCATTTTAACTCATTTTAAAACAATTCAAACTTAAACCAAAGTTATATTTTTTAAATTTTAATATTTTATTAGAATTTGATACCAAAAACTGTACATAAAAAATTACCATAATTTTCTTACTCATACGGAAACTTTTTTAATCCTCAAAATTGTTGACCTCATTGGGATACCGCAGGGCCATTTTTGAATTCAAAAAGTCATAAAGGATTTTTATTTGTAATAAAACGTAGAAATTTTTTAGCGCTACCCAGGTGAAAAAGTTATATATATTTTAGGCCGTGACTACGTGTACCGAAATTTCGGTACAAATAGCTGGATTTTTTCGGTACAAATAAGGGGAGTTGGAAAAGGGGCTATTTGTACCGAAATTCTGGTACGTGTAGCTGTATTTTTTCGGTACGCGTAGACATATCCTATATTTGATATATAGTGGATAAGATAATTAAATTTTTCATTTGTTTTATAAATTTTTCTGTATGAAGAAATGAGAAAATATCAGTGTTATGTCCACTATATATAAAATATATATAACTTTTTCACCTGGGTAGCTATTTTCGATTTTTTTTTAAATTTTGAATTCTCTGACCACCCTATTCAGTAAAGTGGGCCGAAACTCCCTTTTTTGAGTAGCGGATTCCAATAGCGAATAAAAGTTGTATTTGCCTAAAAGTACTAAGTCCTCAAAATTTTAGATCAATCGGAAAATATCTTCTGTCCTGTGTATGGATTAGATCATTCAAATTTTGAAAAATAGAAAAAGATTCTATAGACAAAAAAATTATTTTCAATTTTTTATACGTACAGTTTTTCGTAGTGAATAATAATATATAATTAGAAATTAAAAACAAAATTTGTGCTCATGTTAGAACTTTCTTAAAATGTAAAAAAGAACTTCTTAAAAAAGAATTTCTTCAGCTTGAATCAAAGGAACATGCCATTCTTTTGCTATTATACAAAAAATGCGTGGTGTGCAAGATCTAAAAGTTGCTCAAGAAAGGTCAGATTCACCATTTTAACACCAGGAAAAAGGTTTTTTTTCTTGGTAACAAAAGAATAGCACGTTTCTTCGGTAACAGCTAAAGAAATTTCTAGAACATGTTTAAATTTTTGCATACCAATGTGCAGTTAACACAATCCCAAAAACTTGTTTTTTTACACATTAAAAAAAAAGTCCTAAGTTAAGAGCAATCTTTGTTTTTTATTTTCTAATTTATTATTATTATTCACTGTATATGAGGGTGGCCCAAAATAATCAACTTCCTAATTTTTAATATTTACTGCTGTAAAATTGTTTCTCACAATGAAAATTTTTTTTGATTATAGTATATATTTTTCTCGATTCTATAAATTAGTTTAAAAAATGGTTCAATTTTGAAGTGGACCGTACTTAGTGAACATCTTTAATGTTGAAAGTCTTCCATAGGGTCCTAATATTGATGTCAAAATTCCTAAGATTCAGGAAGGCATCTTTAAATATTACTATTTTTAAGTTTTTCAATTTGGAAATATTACTAATTGGCATGGCTTTAAATTAGGAATATTAAAGAAAGTAGAAGCTTTTTAAGTTTTTAGGCTTTTAAAAAACCTTTATCATCACTATGAAACATGGATTACATCATTTATGAGCTTGCATTTTAAAATTTGGGACAGGAATCTATAGATATCAAGCCGTGAATTCTGGATGTTAATGTATACAATTCTGGATTATAAAACATAATATCTAGATTTTACGACTTAATATATGCAGATTGCTGTCCCAAATTTAAAAATCCAAGATCATCAAGGGATCATTAAGATCCATTTGTCTCATAGATTAGCAAAATTATGAATTTTTCAGTCTTGAAAGCTATGTGATTTGGAAACAGTTAGAACACTTTTTTGAATTAAAAAAAATTTTAATTCGTAATAGAAAAATATAATTTTAATTATTTAAAAATAAGAATAATATTCAAAATAAATTTTTACAGATGTCGTGGTCGACGCTGGCCGTCGTGGTGATTTTCGCAGTGATTGCAAGCGTGCATTCAGCTATCAACGAAGCAAGACCACACAGTAACAGACCTGGGAGATTTTTGTCCTTGCCAGTAGCATCAAAATGCACAAACAGTAAGTGTCATTAAAAATGCTTGATATTGGAAATTCAAATTTTCATTCAGACCTAAAAACAAGACATCAGTAAAATGAAAATAAAATGCACAAACATTCATTTAATGAATGGCACGTCCATACGCTCATCGAAATTCGGTGAGTTTACAGACACTTCGTAAAAGGATGCTCCTTTTGAAAAAAAATTATGATAAGTTAAAAAATAATACTTGATAACCTTCGATCAGAGATAACGAAGCTATTAATCTTCAGCATTAAATTCTCATCTGCCATTAAGAATTGACATTAAATAAAAATAAAAAATTGTCGATACTGGCCTCAGATGAGTCGATTTTTTATTTATTGTGTGCGTTACCGAGGATATAAATAAAATCAAAGGACATCCAAAATGCTCACTTCTTTGTTGGTGTAATTATAAAGTGGAATGAGGAAACTTTAAAACACGATAAATGATGCTTTCGACCTTCGTGGGAAGATGGTGATGCCCATACTAAAATGAACCATCAAGCAATATATTTCTGCACCTTTGATATGTAATTTTAACTGCTTTTATGGCCTTCAATAAAATTTCTTTATGTAAATTAAGTTAACAAGATTGAATTCACTTTTTAACTTGCTTTTGGTGAGAAATTTATTTAAAAATTAATAATTTAATAATAATTATAAATTTAACATTGTCATTTTAATATTGAAGTAATGTAAATAATTGATTTTTTAAATTTTACTATGGATACTAATTTGAAATCGGTTAAATGTAGAGGTCGTGTACGTAACTTTCCTTTCGGCATTCGATTCTTCGACCTGCCCTGTCCCGTTGCACTTTCTCGACCTTCTTTCATCGAGAATGAATTCATCAAAACAGTTTTAGTATCCTCAAAAAAAATATACCACTTTTTTCATTTATTATTATAATTATGACACCAACCTAGTTTACGAATTTTTAAATATAAATGACATAATTTCGACATCTTCAAAAAAGAAAGAAATTCGGTAAATTTCGAGTTTAGATCCTAGGGTAAGTACACCATATTCGTGGGACCTTAGCCCTATTATTGGTCTACCAAAATCCGAAGTGAATTTATTTTATTTTGAATACATATTTCATTGCACTGGATAATTAATATATGCATTATCTGTAAAAGTTATAGTAAAATTAAATTAATTGAGGCAAATCATGCCAAATAATGTATTATCTATCCAACTTAAATTCAGAATAATTATATATAATATTTTTGTATAGACAATCAAAACGTTGCATTTTTGCTGAAAAAATATCAACCTCCGACGAAAAATACTAACATAATAAAAAATTGTAAAAGATTCTAAATCTTGTTCAAATTTTAATGATTTTTGTTCGAAAATACCAATTTTTAACTATTTTGGTTCAAAATGCATATTTTTAGCTTGTAAATTTAACTGTTATGTAGAAAATTCGTTTTTTGACTTGAAAATTCTACAATTTGCTAGAAAAATCATCTAGAAGAAAACTCGCATTTTCTTTTCAAAATCAGCAGTTTGGTAGAAAATTCTACTATTTGGTTCAAAACTCATATTTACAGGTTGAAAATTCTACGGTTTTATAGAAAATTTATATGTTGGCTTAAAAATTTAAGAGTTTGGTAGAAAATTCAACAATTGGAATAAAAAAATAGTCTTTTTGGTTTAAGATTCATCTCTTTGGTCAAAAACTGAACTATTTTACTGAAAATCCTTTTTTTTGTTGTTAAATATTAATTTTTTAACTGAACATTTAACCTTTTTATCGTGCATTGAATTTGATTTTTTTAGTTAATAATTCAAATGTTTTGTGGAAAATTCGTCTTTTGGAGTTGAAAATTCAACTCTTTGGGTGAAAATTCATTTTTTTTTGGTTATAAATTAATTTTTTAACTGTAAATATAACAATTCCATCTGTGATTGAAAATTAATCTGTTTTAGTTAAAAATCTAACTAGTTTGTTAAAAATTCATATTCTCAGGTTGAAAATTCAACTGTTTTGTAGAAAATTCGTGCTTTGGCTTGAAAATTCAACTATTTGGTTAAAAATGAACTTTTTTGTTTAAAATTGTATTTTCGGGTTGAAAATTCAACTTCTTTGTAGAAAAATCGTCTTTTTAGCTTTAAAATTTAACAATTTAGTTGTAATATTTTTTTCTTTCTTGATTGAAAAATCTTTCTTGGTTAAAAGTTTAACTGTTTTGTTAAAAAATCGCTCGCGCGGTTTGAGAGTTCAAGTACTTGGTTGAAACTTGAACTATACTTTGTTTTGGTACAAAACGCCAACAAAAACAACATTTTTACAAAAATGGTGAATTTAATGATTCTGAATAATAATCTGATTGACGCAAGATTATTAAAAAGCACAAATATTTCTCAGTTCGCATAATGTTTTCTATGATTTTTTTTATTGAAAGAGATATTATTTGTAAATATAATTTTCAGAATTTTAAATTTAAGATATGAAACTACTTCAAGTAATTAAAAGTTAATCAGGTTTTCAACAACAATGATTCGACACTTTAGAGACATATCGTAACACCACTTTTTTGAATAGGAAATTTCTAAATAATACATAAGTCTTACAAATTGAAAATAGTTATAAATTCTAGCTGACCTATCATTATGTCTTTTTTATGCGTCTTCCTGAATTAAAATCGACCTTTCAGGGGATATTAATCATCGCATGGTCCTAACACGATTTTCCAGTCTTTTAATTTTAATTCTTGTTCTTTGGGTAGGATCTTTGGTTTATGGCGAACGCTCAGGTTCTAAATGCCATCAACATTTCCTCATCATCTTCAAAGCACTTGGAGGCAACTACATAATTTGTTCTTTCGTCGTTAATGCAAATGATCGCCAGGTGTGACGATGGCTCGAGTAACTCGAGTCGAATCCATTCGACATATATAAATTTTATAATCCCTTAACTTAACTCAATACGCGAAGTATTATTCTCACTGATTTTCACTAGAATTAAAAATTCGTCAAGGAAAATAATGCTCATTGCGTAAAAGAAAATTTTGCGTCGTAATTGGATATAATGATCTGGGAATTACAAAAAGTAAGCTCAAAATGAAAATTTATTATCGTCTCAAATTTGATCTGTTGTATAATTTCTGACATATTCATAATTAGGAAAACTTTTGTGCAATTTTTAATATAGACAATGTTAATTTTTATAATGCAAGTGGTTCCAGAAGTCGCATGCCAACGTTGATTTCATTTTTTTATTCATTTATATTTTTATATTTTTAGTGTTAAATTCAATGTTATAAGTATTTCTAAATTTGGTTTATTGATTTTAAAATATTTAAATAAGATTATTTCTAAATTTATGAAGCTTCAATATGTAATCTAAACGAAAATTGAAATGGTGTAAAATGATCAGTTTTCCATGGTTAGAAGCTTATTTGGAAATCTGTTATGTATAATTTCTATTTCCAAACCTTTAGCAAAGTTTTTAATTTTTTAAACTTAGAAAAGAGTAAATAAGTCTCAAGTTTTTTTGCGAATTTTAAAAAGTACTTCTAATTTTGATGCTTCTTAATTTAGGAAGGTTTTAAATTTGAATGTTTCAAATAAAAAAATATCATAAATTACGATCCATTCAAATTGAGAACCATCAATAATTTAAAAAATCTTATAATCGTAATTATTATTAAAATTTCAAAAATGTAAATGCAGAAGTATTTCCAATTTATAAATCTTCAAAATTGCTTTCGAAATCACAAAGTCCATAAATTTGACAACCTTCCAATTTGGAAGCATTTTAAAAGTTTGTTATATTTATTTCGAAACTTAAAAACTAGAAAACTAGAATTATTAAAATAATTTTCGAAGTTTCAATCGATAAATTTTAAAATGCTTAAAAAAATGTAAAGCTCAAAAATTATATGAACACGTTAAATTTATAAATCTCGAAAATTGGAAACTTTCAAAATTACAGTGTGCAAACTTAAAGATTGCGAATTGGAATCATTTAGATATGGAGGCAATTATATTAATACTCAATCAATAATTAATAATTAATCAGAAAATAGGTGATTCTTGAAACAATTTATCGTATAGATTACGGTATGAGTAGATTATCAAATAAACTTGAAACTGAATCCATTTCAAATCAGACAGGTAGTTGTCAGTTCGAATGTTGCATTTTTTTTGCAATGTTTGGATTAATTTATAAATGGAATTCAGACTATCACTTTTTTGCAATGTTTGGAAGCTTTGGTCATAAATCTGATTGACCTTTAGTTGGAATTCGGCTGTCCTTTAAGGCCATCCAGTATATAAAATCCTGAACCGCTGAATGGCTGAATGTAAATTGTAAATTATAAATGTTGAATTGTGAATTGTAAAAGAGAGGCGAGAAACCTCTCTCCAGTTAGCGGTTAGCAGTTAGTATTTATCAGGAGGAGCTTCAAAACGAGCGCATTTCCACGGTATTTAATAACGTGAGAGCGGTACTGAGCCGTGGGAGACAGCCAGACTCGGCTATTGCAATAGTGCAATAATGATGTTCGGATACAACCACAACCGCGTATTTTAATGATCGCATGTTCACTCGCGCGGAATGCCCGATGACGTTGGTTTGTGATGCTAAGTGAGATTTTTCTCTTGGCCGTACTACATATAAAGTCGTAAGAGAGGAAAAACGATAGACTATCAGACGATAGCGATCCTCCTGTGGATGATGCGACTTTTTATTGCAGAAATGCAGTAAATCTTACACCTCGTTAGACATTTCGATGACCCCCAACCCGAGGAATACAATAGGATCATCTTCGTAAATCTGGTGACCCGATCTATACCCATTAGCCACCTCAACCACCTGTCCACTTTTCTATTCAATTTTCCATTCATTTTCTTTATCGTCTTCATCATATCGGCATTCACCGCAAAATAGAGATAAGAATTAATCATATGCCTTAGATGGATATTTGGAGAATGAGAAACACCATTTTCTTTGACTTCGGCAAATATCGATAGCTTTGCCTTATGCACAGAGAAGATTTATTAGAGAAGACTATTTATAATGAGAAGCTTTGAAAATTTCATTGCTCTAAAAGACAATCCTTCAATTTAAGAACTTTTTTCATTTAAAGGGCTATCCATAAATTAAGTAACACACCCTTTGCCAATTTTTACCCCTTCCTCATGCAACAAGTCTTCAGAAAGTGGGTTGGACCCCCACTCTCCCCCTTCCCCGCCTATTTTATGTAATTTTTCCATATATTTCCAGCCATATCTTGTTAAATACAATTTAGTTACTTGCTACGCGCGACACCGGAAATATTAAATACTTAGAAGTTATTAAAATTAAAAGAAAGAAAATTAAACCATTATGAAACATGCAACAAAGTAACTATACACACCTCGAAAATGATAATGTATAAGGCTGTGACATCTACTTCTAGTAGAAAAATATGCATAAAAACTGAATTTTGTACTATTTTTTTGAATTATTAGCACATATCTACAATTATTTAATGCGAACATTCTACCATTACGGAATTTTTCGTAATACTAACCCCTTTTCCAGTTCGTTCAGGGCTAACGTTATGGAACATTCCGTAATATTAGTCAGTGCCTATTTATTTATTTAATATTGGTTGTGCATTTCTCTAGATTTTTCGATAAGATAAACGTGACCTAAAAAACCTAAACATTTTAAAGAACAATTGCAATCCTAATAAACACTAAAAAAATGTAATATAAAACAAGATTATACAATTTTCTCAAAGCATTGATCAAATCACTTGAGTTTATATTTTTAACAACAATTTAGAAAATTGAAACCCCTCACTGAAAGTTTGAGATAATTTTAATTCCTGTTTAATCTGTCGTCAAATATCGAAAAGTGAAAAAACTTTGTTTTTATGGATATTTTTTTAAATACCCAAAAATCTTTACAATTCTCTGAAATCTTTGGAAATACCAAGAAATATTTGAAAATCTCGTCGGATTTTTCAAATACTTTGAAATCCCTCAATTCCTGTGAATAAATTCTTTGCAATTTCGTTAAAATATTGTAAAATCCCTTGAAATCCCATATAGTTACATAAGATCTGATTATATTCCTTAAAATTCCTTGCAATTTTGTTAATCTCTTAAAAATTTCTTGGAATCCTTTAAAATACCCTAAAATATTTCCCATCCTTTAAAATCTTTTGAAATCCTTTGCAATTTTTTAAAGCTGTTGAAAAGTCCTTGTAATTTTTTTAAATATCCTAAAATCTTTAAAATCATTTGAAATTTCTTTAAATTACTTGGAATCTTTTTAAATACACTAAAATCTTTTAAATTTTTTAAAATCTTCAAATTTTTTAACTTGAAATATTAAAAATCTTTGAAATGCTTTGAAATGCCTCAATTCTTATGAATAAATTCCTTTAAATTTCATTAAAATATTATAAAATCCCTTCAAATCCTGTGAACTTTCATAAAATCTGATGAAATTCCTTTATATATTTGTAGTCCTATGAAATCCTTTGCAATCCTAGGAAATTAATTAGAACATCTTATTGAGAGTCTTTAAAATTCCTTAAAATAATGGTAATCCTCTGAAATCTTATGAAATCTCTTAGTTTAAATTACCCTAAAATCTTTCAAATCTTTTGAAACCTCTCCAAATTATTAACATCTATTGAAATTCCTCAGAATATTTGGAAGTATCGTAAAATCCTTAAAATCCTTTGACATATCTTGAAATCTATTGAAATTCCTTGAAATCTTTTAAAAAAACATAAAATCTTTAAAATTCTTTAAAATTCTTTAAGATCTTTGAAAATACCTTGCACCTTTGAAATTTCGTTAAAATATTATAAAATCCCTTGAAATCCCGTGAAATTACATAAAATGTCATGATATTCCTTGAAGTCTCTTGAAATATTTAATGTTCTATGAAATCCTGGAAAATTCATTAAAATACCTTATTGAGAGCAATTAAAATCCTTTTTAATTACTGAAATCCTCGGAAATCTCATAAAATCTCGTGAAATCCATTAAAATTCATTAAAAATCTTTTGAAATATTTGAAAGTCTTTGAAAAACCTCTGAAATCTCTTGGGATCGTTTCAAACATCTCAACTTAACCGGACAAACTTGCAAAATGTTGAACGATTTTGCGGGTGCAATTAACTTAAAAAATGGTGAGAAAACTTTGTTTTAATGAATATGAATTTTTTTGTAGAATTATGAAAAAAATCATAATAATAATCTAATTATACCGTTATGAATACTTTGTTATTACAATCTTGGATTATACAATTACTAAACTTTAACGTTATATCCCATAATTTTTTATACATAAAATTCCTATAAGGTTGATTTGTTAAAAATATTACGTAGCAGTATCGATTCCTCCTCCCCCTTCCTATGTAACAGGTCGTAACATTATCCCGAACCCCCTACCCGCATAAGTTGTTAAGTAATTTATAGATGACCACCAAGCTTCTGTCGTCTTAATAACAAATTTTTGTGGAGACTTTTTTATCTTATAGATGATGCCAGACTTAAAGAAATTTGATACAATCAGCTGGATCGTTAAGAGAGAAATTTTGATGAATATCTCGTCTCTTTTTCCGTAGTATTTCTCTCATCGAATGTTTCTCATAGGCATTAAAATTCAACATTAGAATCATCCCAAATTCTGATGAGAATCCAAACATGAAAAGATGTTAAGTCATTAAATAAAAAAGTATTTGAGTAACTGTTCATCCATATATTAAAACTCGGAGGTTCATCCTATTTGATATTATCGGATATGTTACATTTGTAGCTGTAGGAAAAGTGACAGTCGTTCGATCATAAAACCAGGTTGCCTAATAAAAGCGTCCATTTGGTAGAATCAGAGGCGCCAGGGAAGAAAGTATAGGGATCACGAAACTCATAACCATTGAGATACTCATCTAGAGATCTAATATCATTATATAAGAATCATAAAAATATCAGGAATTTCAAGATTGAATTGATCAAAAGAATTGATAACTATTTGAATAAGAAAGAGAGTTATTTGTTCTGACATTATTGAATTGATATTGCATCAACAGTATTTTGCAACTGATATCTGTATCTATAGCAAAGCACTTAGGAGAGGATTAACATCGATTTTAAAAAGGTCAATAAATAAGAGATCGTGTTTTGTTTTCCGAGTATGTAAAAGTATCACAGGCACCACATATAAGGTGTGTGGAAGGTGCCATTTAATCACAATTGCATAAGAGACGTGCGAATGGACCCGTGTTAACAACTTCTCTTCTTGAACCAGGTTTTGTCACTGACCGCTCCTGTGGTGCAATTTGTTCGTTTTACAATATTGCTGCGATAAGGATTCTACAAAGCCTTTTGCTTCGTTACCTCCATGCCTCGAAAATGTCAGACAGCATTGCGAAATATTGCTACGGTATTATACGTCCAAAGGGAAGCTTCCATAACCCATTTTTACCCGCAAAAGTTAAATTACAACAATAATTCTTCAAAAATAGGGGCCGTTCAAAAAATACGTAACGCTTTTTTGGACATTTTTTACTCTTAGGTGTTACGTAACTTTTTTTATAGACTTATACAATTGAATAAGAGACAACTCTGTTTAAAATTTCGTTGGGTTTGCACCTAGAGACTCTAAAATTATGCGTTTGCGTCAATTCTTTAAACATATATTGCAGAAAAAGTTACAATTTCAAAGTTTTCTTAAATTATTAATAACTCCCGAAATAATGGATAATTTTTTATTTTCTGGTGCTCATTTTATAAATAGATATGCTTGAAATATCTGTGACGTATTAAGAAGATTTTATTCCTTTTTCCCTGCATTCTGTTAAAGCCTGAACGTGAACAACAAATCCGTTAAAATTCGAAGTCAAATCATTTATGAAACAGGTACGCTGTATAGTCTAAAAATATCTAATGAATTATACATGATTATCACATTGGGGTCGTCCATACGACCCTAACGCTATTATTACCTAACGCTTTTTTGGACCCCCCTTTCCCCCTTGTAACGCTATCGTAAAAAAGATGATTTTTCACCAATTTTTTGGATAAGAATTTCGGCCACCACAGAGGGGTTAAAAGTTTCCAAATTTTACAAAATAACAAAAGAATTTTTTGTCTATGTGTGCAAAAATGATGATCAATTTTTTATCTGTGCAGTTTTCGATAACTAATTTTGCATTTTTTAACTATTTTCAGGTATAAAAAAATAGTAGTCATCCTTCCGTTCGAAAAAAACTAATTTTATGAAAAACACACACCAGAAATTTGCAATAATTTTTGAAACCATAGCATTTTTTTTAATTTTTCAGACTATACAAAAACCGCGACCCAAACTATTCCACCAACAACTATTTTACAATTTTGAAAAAAGTTTTTAACTTTAAGCTTTAAAAACTTTAAACCCTTGTGTGTTGGCTAACAGTGATGTATGTTTAAAAATATATATTTTTATTTATATTTTGTCCTGATTGGATACGCAACCTTCAGACACACCCTAAAACCAGAATTCAAAAAATAAAAAAGTCAAACTGATGCATACTAATAAACTGTCACATTGACATGATAGGTAGTAAACGTCGCAAGACAAAAATTACATAGTTAAAAATAAACGCGTTTACCATCTTAATCAAAATTTAGATTGTCTTTCAGTCTAAACAAAAATTATATCTGGCGATTTGAATATTTTACTTACACTATTTAAGGCAAGAAAAGAAATTTAAAAAAATTTTAAATTGTAAAGAATTTGAATTTTCAAATGTGATAATTTTGAAGAGGTTCTAAATTAAAAATATTTTCATTCTTGAAGTTTTGTCAAATTTTAAAAGATTCCAAGTTTAGAAAACTATACTGACATTTCCAGCATGTACATTCTTTACAGTTAAAATACTTTTCTAATTAAGAATAGTTTCAAAATACAAGTTTTTGCAATACAGAACTCTTAAATATAATTCTTAGTTCTGAGGCATTCTTACATTTTTATGATTATTATCAGATTGCTTGTAAATTGATTGAAATTCTAGTGCCAATTAGTCGAGGCTTCTATCTGATCAGTTGATCATCAAACTTTGTATTATGCAACAAGTAGTTCATTAATGAATTCTTGAGAAAGTCGAGCTACTTTATAGAGACTAAGTATGACAGCTTCCGTTTTTCTGTACCAGAAACGACGATTTTTTAATTAATCGAGAGTAGAAAGTGAGAGATAGCATCACCATGCAAATTTGACATTAAGAAATACCGACTTCCACTCAGTTTATTTACAACGTTATATTATCAAATTAATTCATTGAATAAAAAGTTTCAATTTAAAGGGCTTACCTGCCATTTGTTTAAATTTTATTTTTCAAAAGTTTTAGACTTTCCAATTCAATCTTTCAATTTAATGTTCAAATATTTTTTAGAGGAAATACTTAATTCATTTAATGGTGCATATATTTCAGGCTTGGAAATTTTTTTATTTTTTCAGGGTAATTATTTTTGGAATCGCGAAAATTTCAAATTTTTTGAGTTTGTAAAACTTATAGATTACCGATGCTCCTCAGTTTGTTCATTTTTTTATTAGATTAATAATTCTGATTTTTGAAAAGTTCCAGCCCTGGAAAGTTTCTTTATTTGAAGGCGTCTTTGAAAAAATTGACAAAATTTGAATACTAAGGAATTTGAATATTATACTTCCAGATGTATAAAATCATCTACCTATTTAAAATCTCTTTCTAAATTTCAAACTCAAAATAAATCTCGCAAGCCTATTTCAAATTGATAGTTATATATAGCATCTAAATACATATTACAATATTCATAATTTTAAGACTTCAAGCTTTCAATTACTTCAAATATGAAAAATTTGAAGATTTCAAGCTTGAAAGTACTTTAAATGTGAAAGACTTTTTATATTCGAAGGCTTACAAAATTTCAAAACTGCAGTGTTAAATACATATTACAATATTCTTAATTTAATGATTTTAAGTTTTGAACGGATTCAAATGTCAAAAACATTAATTAAAAATTCAAAAATAAAGTATAACCTGAGAATCGATAGGTATAATAAAAAACGATTATTTAGTCCGTTATAAATATTTAATATATAATAGTATCTAATCAGCTAATAAGCCAGTAATTATTTAACACGTAATTCACTGATCTCTTCTCTGGAATTACAGTGGCTACACTGCATCATGCAATTAGTATTACACTCACGACGATAAGTTACGGTATACCTACATCTTCTGATTATATAAACCTTTTGCACACATGAAACAATGTCACTCAACTGCATTTTAAACCTCGCGTTAAGAAAAATTAAACCACTTTGACGTTTATGATTTCTTTTAAAGTAATTTATTTTTTACAATCATTATTATACTTTAAACAAAAATTTTATTGTCATTAGGCTCTTTTATTTTAGATTACTGCATATTTGAAAAGCATCCTTTCTTACAACTTACTACTAGTAATTATTTCTCAAGTGCTTTAACATATTCATATAAATAATGTAGCCTATTATAACTTGGAATATCTCAAGAAAAATGTAATTAATGTGAAAAATTCTTGAATAGATAGAGTGTACAAGTTTCTTAGGTATGTAAAGATAAATAACTTATGCGAGCCGATCTCGGTCATTCCATCATTGATATAAGCCAGGCTATTGTAGTTGATGATTTAATGAAGAAACCGGTGATTATAAAAATTTTAATTTTTATATGGACTTATAGACTGAGCATGTACATTTACACATAATTGTTGTCGTTTGCCTCTACGGTTGTTGACTTGCCGAGGTAAAGGTGTGTGCAAATACTTCCACTTAAATGCTATTATGATTTTATTAAATCGTTACCAGAAAGATTAACTATGACTTCAGAAATAAACGACAGAACAATTCTCTAAAATTGGGAAAAATCATTTATTTTCTACGTATATAAAATTATTAATTTGATTTTAATTGAATGGGTCTGAAGGAAGACGAAAAAGTCCACGATGTAGGAATGTTGTGGAAGAGAAACTTTTTTCTTTCTTCATGGGTCACCGGGTCAATTCGGTTGATTATACCTCAGGGACAGAGGTAACGTAAACTCTTTCACTCACACGATTTAACGTATGCGATATTTAATCAAATTTCACTCCTGATTTCACATATACACAAACTTGCAGTACAGTTTTTTTTTAAATTCTGAATCGAATTCATGAAATTCGGAAGTCTTATGCAGAAAATGTGCGAATCATTGAAAAATTGTCAGATGAAAGTACCTCTTGTAATTATAATTATCCGGTATGAGACTCGGAAGCGAGATCTGCACGTCAAACGAATCTGCAGAACAAATGCAATGAAAACGAAAGTTTTCTTCTTCCTCTGTTCCACTCTCATGCAATGGCAAAAATACTGTTATGTCACACACCCTAGCTTTAACCGAAACCATCGTTTCGTAACTCTGGGCTCATGATGGGACAAACACTGCAAATCCTGGACGAAATTGTATAAAATATATATACAAGATAGTCTCAAGTTTGAAGTTTCAAGACACACGTAACAGATCCTCGATCAGGTATTTAAAAGCATCACGTGCATGTAGGGAGGTAACATGCGTACATATTATCGTATAAAGATCTGATGTATACTGTATACGACTCCTGAGTGAAAGAGAAACGAGACCATTGACATTTAAGCGTGCGATAATAACGTAAGGTGGATTACCAACACGTATCGTTATGCCGCAAGGCGTAAGGCTACACGTGTACCACAGTCAACATCATTTATAGATGATTCCAGATATTCAGGATTTCAAAGAAACATTGCTTGCTCATAATTCACTCCCTTTGGCCATTATTTGTAGCCAAGAATGATTCATTTCAGCGATTAGCTACTTTTTATTTGAAATTTCAAGGTGGACATATTATTTCTTGTATATGAAAGAATATAATTATCATTATACACTCTCATCTTTGGGAGGAGACTTGGAATACCTTCTTTGTCAGAAAAAATTCCTAACGAATGCTCTAATCTTCAGAATCGTTTCGGTTCACTTCGAAAGATTGTTACACGTCCTCTTTTTGTAAGAATCGATGAACAAGTATTACTTCACGATTAGCAGACTCTTTGACCCATGAACTGCAGTAAGCTCCATTGAAGTTACATTCCCAAGAATTCCTACAGACACCCAAGAAAATTTAAATCTCTATTCACATGTCAATTCTCGCTCTTTTTCTGGATTTATGATCTTCAAACTTTACAAAAATGTCAAAGATATTCTAAATGTCAAGGACTGTTGCACTTGAAACAAATTAACGGTAGTGCTAAATCATTAACGATTAAGAAAAAATCTCATTAACTGCAAAAAGGAAAAATATGCATTCCCTAAAATTGCGCAACTGTAGAAAACTGGTATTTATAGTATGATGTACAACTTTTTTCATCCATGTGACATTCCATCCTTCTTGCATATTTTATGCACTTTCATAAATTTTTATCGTTTTAGAATGTTCATGTCTAATCTCTTGAATCATTGATTTGTTGCAAAAACAATTTTCTGTACATTAAATGCTAACAAATTATTCTTTGCCTTTTTCAGGACCAAAGGAATTCAACTTTAGAGGACGCAACTATTTCTACAGTGGTCATGTGCCACAACATGCCAGTCAAAAAGTCGATTGGCTAGACGCCAGGAACATTTGCAGAGAATATTGTATGGATCTTGTATCTCTCGAAACGCAAGAAGAGAACAATATGATCTTCAAACTGATTCAACAAAGTACGTAATTATTTTAGAAAATTTAAATTGAAGGCATTTTATGCAAGGAATTATTTCAGAAATCCACAGAAATGGTGAAACCCGAGATTGATCCATCGAAAAAATATTTGAACCCACTTTCGAGATATTTTTTAAATGTATTTTTTGACATCGAACTTCTGTATGCAAATTATCCAAATAATTCCAAGTATCAAACTGATTTCAAGAACTATGATCTTGCGAATAGAGTGGTTATAAATTTTGCCGATTTCACATCGAATTTTTTTGAAACTCTCGAGGTGAACGTGATTTCTTTCTTCGAATCTAGGCCTAAAAGTCATTTGCATTCTTTAATTAAATTTGAATTCCTTTCTTGGGAACCGCGAGACTCTTGTTTAATGTCAATAATTCAACCCAATCAAGAACTTATAAACACGCGTATCTAACAAACATGGACATTTCGTGACAGAAAACCAGAAGCGGAAATACAATTAGAGATATAATGAAATTTTCTTTTTCTTGCAACTCTTTCACTTCCTTTTACTTAATATAGGCATTCTATTCAATTTGGAAGCCTTCGACATTAAAACTCACGCATTTATTAACTCATCCGTTAAAACAATCTTATCACTCTTTTCGCACAATTTAATTATAAATTATGAATATTATGCCACCGTGAAGGCGATACAACTGTGGTGAGATCACAGGTGATTGCAGAGTATGAAAATCGTGTCTTTGATATCTCTTGAAGTTTGAAATGTGACGTCAAACTGCCAAGGTAATATGCGGGGAGTCTTTAAGTGGGTTGAGGCTAGAGAGTCGCATCTTTTTACATAATGGTATCTTCTTGATGCGTTAATCTCGCACCAACGATTTCGAGAACCAAGGTGAAATCAATTTCACTCCTGATGCTGAGACAATTTGAGACTTTCTCGTTCGAAACCAACTTATTTTGCACTACAAGGTGAAGTACCCTCTGAAGGTGGTTAACCGCAAATCTCGATTCAATTCATCCTCTCTGACAAAATCACCACCCTCTTCCAATTCATCGCATTATAAATTTTAATGTCAACAACTTTCACTAATATGATTCAAGAAACACTAAAGCTACATTGATTGAATTAATAAAAAAATGTTCATTCAGAAGATGTTGTGAGGTTAACATTTTAAGTAAATCACGTTAGTTCAAATTTTGTATCACTTAGCGTCCTTTATCTTTTTTTTGTAGCACTAGATTCAATGGCATATTACGAATGTTGAAAATGATATCAATCATCATAGCTCCTTTGTTCCATTTCGCTATCTTTCACTAGTACATAGTTCCAATTGTGTTTCTGTATTTCTTCCAAGCGACACAGTATCTAATCTTGCTGTTGAACACTAGATCCAATAGTATATTATGATTCTTGAAGAAGGCAACAACCATTATTTGCATTTTTTGTGCAACACTAGATGTTTTGTTTCATTTCCAGAATCATTTAATCTTGTTGTAGAAGGACTACATTCAATAGCATATTTATGCGATTCCTCAAGATGATAACAATTATTCCTTTATTAGCTCCTTTGTTCTATTTTCAGTTTCCAGAATCATTTAATCTTGCCGTTGAACACTAGATCCAATAGCATATTATGATTCTTGAAGAAGGTAACAACCATTCCTTTGTTAGATCCTTTGTTCCATTTCAAAAATCATTTAATCTTGGTGCAGAACACTAGAACCAATTGCATATTAAGATTCTTGGAAAAGGCAACAACCGTTCTTTTGTTCAATTCTCCATTTCCAGAATCATTTAATCTTGTAGTAAAACGCTACATCCAGTAGCATATTAAGATTCTTGAAGAAGGTGATACCTATTTCTTTGTTAGATCCTTTGTTACATTTCTAAAATCTTTTAATCTTGGTGTAGAACACAAGAACCAATTGCATATTACGATTCTTGGAAAACGTAACAACCGTTCCTCTATTTGATCCTTTGTTCTATTTCTAATTTCCATTTCATTTCCAAAATCATTTAATGTTGCTGCAGAACACTAGATCCAATAGCATATTACGATTCTTGAAAACGTAACAACCGTTCCTTTATTAGATCTTTTGTTCCATTTATAATTTCCATTCCATTTTCAAAATCATTTTATGTTGCTGCAGAACACTAGATCCAATAGCATATTATGATTCTTGTAAAAAGTAACAATCGTTCCTTTATTAGATCTTTTGTTCCATTTCTAATTTCCATTTCCAAAATCATTTAATGTTGCTGCAGAACACTATCCAGTAGCACAGGGCTCACCACTTTCAGCAGGTGTTGACTGCCACGACAAGTGTTACGCTCGTTACGGTCACAGTTCGTTACGGCTCATTGTTCACACCGAAGGGTCTGGTTTTTTTTCACTTGAATTCACAATGCATTTCATTTTTTCATTTCAAACTTTAATTTATCGCGAAGGATTAGGGACCAGTCGAAGGACAAGTTCGACGAAAAATTATTGGGGCCTGTTTGACCTAGTCTCAAGTCTGCCACTGGCAATCAGGGCCTTGTACCATTTTCCATTTAACCGGGTTGATTTACTCTGCTTGATGTTATACTACGAATCCTGCAACAATTTCAAAACAAATATATAATTATTGTTATTTACAGATGATGTACCTTATATCTGGACGTCCGGTCGTCTCTGTGACTTCAAGGGCTGCGAAAACCGTCGTGACCTCGAACCCAAGGCTATCTATGGATGGTTCTGGTCTGCAAACAGGGAAAAGATGCCACCCACAAACCTTCTTCCCAACGGCTGGTCTTACAACCCATGGTCGCAAACTGGTCACAAAAAAGTCCGTCAACCCGATAACGCTGAATTCGATATCAACAGTACCAACGAATCCTGCCTGTCTGTCCTCAACAACGTTTACAACGATGGTATCGCATGGCACGATGTTGCTTGCTATCACGAAAAACCCTTCGTTTGCGAAGATTCCGAGGAGCTTTTGAACTACGTTGCAAGCAATAACCGGGGAATCCGTCTTTAAGGCATAAGCCCTCCATATAAGTTCCCGCCATCCCTTTTTGAATCCTACTTTAATCCACGAACATCCGATTTCATCATTTTCTACACATTTTTTTACATTCTACTTTTTTAAGTCGGAATTCATAAATCAAGCGGGAAATCGACGTAACTATGGTTGTTGGTTTAGCGATGTGATTCTTTGAGAGTAAACAGAAATCCTCGAGTGTTTAGGTGATCAGCAACCACACCTGTCCCATAGCTGTACGACTTTCAAAATTATCAGACGAAATTGAGAAATACTTTTGTACTTCGTTTTATGTACTTGTAATTACTATAATTGATAACGATTTATTGATAATGTACACATATTTATTGATAGAAATCTGCTAATTCGTCTCTTGTACATTTTGCGAATAAATTGTGACGTAGACGAAAGGAAAGTTTCTTTTACATTGTTTAGAAAAAGATAAGATATACAATATGAAGGGAATTTTAGTAAGGAGTACCTCCGTCTATTTCACTGATCTCCAATTCTCCAACTGTCACTGAAGTTCTTTCTGAGTCGTTTTCGTCGATGTTGACCAGCCTGTCGCCCAAGGGCACGTCTTCAGCATCTAAGGATCCGATTGACTCTGGTTCCGAATCATCACCAGTGTCCACCACATCTGAGTCCTTCTTTCTCGGTCGAGGCCTTTTCTTCTCTGGGATCAACTTTCGGTTTATGAACTTTTTCTTGCGTGGTAAGGAGGTCGGATCTACAAAAGAATAATTTATAGATTAAACCCCGAGACTACACAACATACATATAACTTGAAATCTTTTAAATCATGTAACGCACGATCTTCCGGAATGTTGTTTTGTTTCCTGAGTTCAGCACGAATTTGACGATTGATGATTTCTCTGCACTGAGCATCAAAACCGTTGGGTAACCAACCTAACTTCAAGTCGCATTTCGTTCCTGGCAAAGGATCAGGAAGTTTGCTTAACATCTCCTGAATCTCATCGACAAGAATGTCGCAGTACTAAACAAAAGATTAAGTAATATATTATTAATCTCTAATTCATCAATGCATCATTGAGAAAAAAAGTTATTACATATTATTAATGTAACGAACCTGATAAAACATTTGACGAGAAGGAGGAATGAACCCTTCTCTGTAGATGTAAACGTTTTCGCTCAAGTTTCGCTTTTTCTTTTGGGTCTCCAAATTATAATTTGCTGTCAAGATCATAGACTTCGGTTTAGAAACTGGAGCCGACTTGTACGGCAAGTTATACTCCGAATAGTTTCTCTTGCACTTGACAGTCGATCCTAGTCCATCTGTAATACACATTAATTTATAACTCTTTTCAACCAAATGCTAATTTAAAATATAGGACTCATAGTGAACCTAAAGATTATTTTAGGGAAAATAGGGGACTTTTAGGGGACTCCAGAAAGTATATAAATCTCTTAAACTCCTTTGAAATCTCTAGAAACCTTTTGATAGTAATTATTGGCATTATAAAAATTAAATTGAAATTACAACATTCTTAATTTTGCTTTCGCTTCTTTGCTATACTTTTTTAATAAAAGACAGCTTTTCGGGTTCTTAAATATTTTCAGGAAAGAGGTCTCGAAAATCTCGCAATTATTGTTGTTGAAAACCTGATTGGCTTTTTATTACTTCCAGTTGTTTTATGAATTAAATTTGAAATTCTATAAATTAAATCTACAAATAACACAGCCACACAAAAAAAATCTTTTTTCGGGTCTGGAGGTCAGACCATGTTGTCTATATGTTTTTTGGGTCGCTGAATCCGAATCCGAGGTCCAAAAAACCCCAGCACGTCAGGGTTCAGACCTAACCTCATAAAACCTCATACCATTCTTTATTTTCAAGTCCGGGGGTCAGATCATGTTTATTATATGTTTTTGGGGTCGCTGAATCCGAATACGAAGTCTAAAAAGCCTCAGCACGTCAGGGTTCTGACATAAAATATAAAATAAAAAAACTTTTAAAAAAATTATGACGTTTTATGAGGTTATGTCAGAACCCGGACGTGCTGGGGGTTTTTGGACCTCGGATTCGGTTTCAGCGCTCCAAAAAAATATAATAAACATGGTCTGACCCCCCGACTTGAAAAAAAATTATGAGGTTTTAAAAGGTTATGTCAAAACCCTGACGTGTTGGGCTGTTTTTGCCCTCGGATTCGGATTCAGCGACCCGAAAAACATCTGGTCTGACCTCCAGACCAGAAAAAAGATTTTTTTTTGTGTGGCTGTGTAATCATAGAAAACATTATGCGTGAATTAAAAAAATCATTTGTGCTTTTAAATAATCTTGTGCGGTTAAATGAAAACTTTCAAATTGTCTAGAAAATTGTTGAAAATATAATAGTCGTTTTATGTTAGTGATTTTTGCTCGAAATTAATGTTTTAAAAGACAATTTTACTATAAAATCACAAAGTTTCGAAGATTGAAAATTTTAGGTTGTGTTAGTTTTTTTCGTCGGAAATTATAATTTCTAAACCAAAATCCTCCTAAACATTCCCAAGCAATTGAATCCATTTATTTCCTTTCGAATGCGAAATCTGCTTCCGAATAATTCCGAATCCAGACTCAGCCCGTTTAAGTCCGGGAAGAATTATATAAATCCAATCCGAACCAATCCGTTCTATTCCGAATTTCATTCTATATGAGTCCGACTGACTCCGTAGGAGTTTCTGTAAAATTTCAGTCTGAATCAATCCGCATGATTCCGAATTTTGCAACAAAATTAAATCCTATTGAATCCGAATGATTAGCAATTTTAAAAAGAAATTCCGTTTGAATCCGCTTAAATCCGACAGTTTCGCTCAAATTCATTCAGATTGAACCCGCATGATTCTGAAAGTCACCCCCCCCCCCACCTCCATACACACGAATATAAACAGAAGAAATATAAAGAATAGAATATTAAAGAAAAATGATCAATATATATATAATTTATCTAAAAAAGGTTTCAACAACCACCGCAGGGTCCCACTGGGAGCAACTGTCATCTATGAAAATGACACCGGCTCCCGGTAGAACCACATTAAATCATACCTATGTCCACGTCTCTCGACAGTGAGATGGGTGGCCACAGGACACGTCGAAACGAAATCACAACAAAAGGCTGGCAAGCCCCTCGTGTGTCTTGAGACCCTGAAGCGACCCAAGGATGACAGCTTTCTGCACCCATCTCGCAAATTCCTTGGCATATTTTTGTCACGCGGGTATGGTTTTAAGGCTACAACCCAGTGATAGTTTCGCACCTCCGAGAGCACCGATCACAAGGACAATTACTTTAATCGAATATTTAGTGTACAGTCATTGCAGCTCCCTTTTAAGGTCTTCATAATTTTCCTCCTTTTCCTTCTCCTTGGCAGTGATGTTGTGGTCGGCCGGAGCCGAGAATTCGATCACGAATATGGTTCGTTTCTCGAAGTCTTGCAGAACAATGTCAGGCCTCGAGTGTGCAACAGAGACTGCTGTCCGAAAATCGTAGTTCCAGAAAATTTGGTAGTAAAGGGCTCTTAAAGCCGCATTATGTCTGTAGAGATACGTTTTTCCCGTGTAAATCGGACATCCAGATAGTATGCGTTCTAGGTACTCAGCGTATGCATGACATGCTCTGCACCTATCGCTTGGAACTTCTTGCCACAAAAAAGGTCACGGTATACTAAGGTTGAAATGACACCGGCCTGGCATGCGAAAATGAAACCCTCTGCAACTGAATTAACTCTTGATGATCTGAGGAAACCAAAAGTTTTCTCCTTCGCAAGGACTGATCTTCTACATTTCTATGAAAGTTTCCCTGCATTTTCTTGTCGAGTAGCTGCTGACGAAATAATTTAACCTCTGCTTTCTTTACTTCGACTTTTAGAAGTGAGGCATCTAGATAGATCTCTCTGTGCATGATCGTTCTGAATGCGGCTTTGAGGCACGCCCAGGTATGTATCGGTCTCTCCAGTGTCAATATGTCTAATAGCACTTATATCCACAAGCTCAGGGTCCTCGGGAAAGCCAGTAATATTTCCTTTTTTTAGATTAATCTTGGCACACTTGTCCAATCCAAAGTCTATACCTATCTCTCCTGTGTATCCTGATAAAATACATGAGTGACCTTATGCTCGCGATGATCAGTGTCGCTGCAGAGGTATCCAGGAGAATTGCGTAGTGCGAGAGACAGGAGCAGAAGTGTGATGCAAAAAAGCAGAGGGCTCATGGTATTTCCCTGAAAGACGCCCCTCTGGCAGGTGATGTTGTTCGTTGTCACACGATAATTTCCAGATGAGATAGTAAACAGAATACAATGCCCCTTCCGTCTGAAACCGTTTGAATCCAACAGATGACGCGAGTTCATTCCGACTGATTCCGTGTCATTCCGAATAATTTCGAGCCACTCCATTTTTTTTCTTCAACTTACGTTTTAATCGCAATGTGCCAATTGTATTCGAATAGACCCGGAATAATTCTGACTGTTGACGCACAGGCTCGAAATCATTTGGTATGTACTCGCGTCATAAGACGGATTCAGACGGAATGGGCGTTTTATTTTGATAAAAGTGGAATTATTTGGACTGAGTTCGGAATGATGCGCAATCAGTTGGAATGAGCTCGCGTTATTTGGCAGATTCAGACGAAATGGGCATTTTATTCTGATAAGTGCGGAATCATTCGGAGTGAATTCGGAATAGCACGGAATAAATAGGAATGAACTCACGTCATTTACAGATTCAAACGGAATGAGGATTTCATTTCGATCGATGCGGAATCATTCGGACTGAATTCTGAATGGCACGGAATCATTTGGAATGAACTCGCGTCATGCGATGGATTCATACGGAATGAAAATTTTCGCTACGGAACCATTCGGACTGTGAGTAGAACAAACGGAATCATCCGGCATGATCTAGCGTATTGTGACGGATTGAGACGGAATGAAAATTGTATTGAGACTGGTGCGGAATCAGTCTGATTAAAGTACGGAATCATTCAATACCATTCGGAATGATATTTCGGTATTAGGCAGATTCAGACGGAATAAAAATGTCTTTCAGATTTGCGCATTCTCTCATTCGGAATGAACCTGAGACACCAATTCAGAATGAAAAAGAATTATTCGTATTCGAACGGAATCATCCGGACTGGATGTAGCTTTCAACTCGAAGGTCGTAATCGATCGGAATAAATCGGAGTTGTTAGACTTCAAACGGACTCAATTTTATCCCGAAACTTCCACCAGTGTCAAAGAATCAAATAATATTTACAATTTTTTAATTACGTTAGTGTTTCATCTGAAATTTGTATTTTGAGACAATAATGATTAGATTTAAATCCAATGATTTTTGTTTATAATAATAAAATTAACAAGCTTGAAAAATTTTGGACTGTGTTAGTTTTTTTCGTTAAAAAATGAAATCTTTATTAAAAAATCATTAGATTAAAAAGAAGATTCATAATTTTTGAACAATTTTAGGTTACGTTGGAGTCTTACATCAAAAATTGGTATTTTAAAACAAAAATCATTATAATTAAAACAAGATTTATAATATTTTGACAAGTTCGGATTATGACGGAGTTTTGTGTTGAAAATTGGTATTTTTAATTTAAAAAATAATAAGATTTTTCAGATTATCATTATTCTGCAGATTCTCATCCAAGGTCATTAAATTCACAATTTTTAGTTTTTTTGGTGTTTTATATCGAAAATCAGTACTTTTAATGAAAACTCATTGGATTTTAAAGATCAAAATTTTCGAACAAATTTTAGGTTATGCTCGTGTTTTTACCGGAAATCGGTACAGATTTCAAAGAAGATTTATAATTTTTGGCTATTTCACAAATTTTTGTCGGAAATTGGTCCTTTGAACGAAAAAGTTACCGTCAAAAACTGAACTTACAATTTCGAACAACTTTAGGTTACGTTGGTGCTCTTCGTCGGAAATTTGTATTTTTTAACAAATATGCAACGGTTTGATTGTCTATATATTGTACAAAAATATTACATAATAATTCAGAAGTTCATCTATCAATTTTCATTAATTATCAAAAATATTGTCCTTGCTTTTCTTGTCTATAATTTTAGATAATAGATCCTATGAAATACAACAATTTTGTATAAACAATAATTTAAAAATTGTGTGACAAAAAAAATCGCGCACGTATTGGTTTTTCACTTATCCTTGATAACATTCATCAAGTGATGCATTACAAAATTTTTAGCGTACTTTTTAAAGTAAATTCAAGGGATTTCTAAATATTTAAATAAAAGATTTCAAGAGATTTAACAGTTATTTAGAATATTTTTATTTAAAAAAAAGAAAAACTATGTATATTATAACTTAAAATTCTTAAAATTATGATTTGTTTTCTAAAATATTTAGTTTGCTTATTATAATTATGGTATTTTGTAGTTTTAATATATAAGAAGAGATTCGTTAATACAATGGAGAAAATTCCAATTCAATTCATAATTTAAATAAATCCGAAAATAAAAAGTGTTTACGTGTCAATAATACATTATTATTGAAGCTATACAAATAAATTTTTAAACAGAAAAGAAATTGTTTTAATTCATAGTATCTATTATTTAAAATAATAGAAATCAAAGACAATATTTCTTACAATTGATGTATGAACTTCAGAATTAATATATATAATTTTTTTACAATATATAGACAATGAAATTAATTTTTTTTTTTAAATACTAATTTTCAAGGAAAAACACTATAAGAAAAACATGCATAATATTTACAATGATTTATTAGATAAGTTGTAGATTTGATTTTCAAATTTTAAATTCAAGATATAAAATAACTTTTAGTAATGAAAAACGAATCAGGTTTTCAAAAAGAATGACTGCGAGATTTTGGAGATATATTACACCACTTTTTTTTTAGATAAAAGATAAAAGTGTCATGAGATTTAAAAGATTTACCAAATTTTTTTACTATTTCAACAAATTTCACAAACATTCCAACGATTTCAGGAAGGAATGTACACCATACTCCAAGAGTGATCAACCCGTCGAGACATTTAAAAATAATTTCCGTTTAAAGTAGAGGACTTTTAGGGGAATTTAAAAAGGGGACAATAAGGCAGTCCAAAATTTGTTGTTTTGAATATTCATGCATATCGCCCCCAAATTTGTTCGAATCCACACAAAAATAAATGCGTTTTTTAATGCAATTTAGAGGTTCCGCAAGCCCCATGAAGTTTAACACGTATTTCCCATAAGAAAAAAAAAACATTTTTGTAAAAATAGACAATATTAGGTTTATCGACTTGAAACTCAACATTTATCTTTGCAATTAGCTATATAATACAAATGAATTATTACTTTTTAAATATCACCCTAATAAGTCTGTTTTGTAGGGTTCTAAAAACACCATAAAAAGGCTTTTGTGTGTGTTTTTTCAAATATAAATTTTTTCTAATACATAAAACACTCCTTTATACTGATTATTAGAAGTTTACATAAATTGTTTTTAGCAATTTTATCTTAGAATAGAGTTAGAAAGTGCGTTTTTCTCCAAATTTTTCAACTTATTTCGAAATTTTCTGCTAGATCGAGGCAATAATCAATTAGATTTAACAGAAATAATTGTTTAAACAATGTATTATTTTTATAATAATATCTTCTAAGAATAGTGCTAGAAAGTTGCAGCTTTTTTTGTTGAAATTTTGCACTTTTGTCAACTTTTCGCCTAGAGCGAGGCAATCATGATTGAAAGTAAACAAAAATGATTGCTTAAAACAATTATTATTGTTAATAACTATCTTCTCCTATATTAATGCTAAACAGTTGCGGCTTCTTCTAAACATTTTAACTTTTTGTCCACTTTTTACTTAGTGAGATAATAATTAATGCAAGATAACAAACATAATTATTTAAAAATGTATTATTATTTATAACTATCTTATCTTATAGTAATGATAGAAAGCTGCGGGTTTTTCTGAAATTTTCCGCTTTTCTTTGACTTTTTAGTTAGAAACAAATGTTAAATATTAATATTAATTTAAACAAAAAGGTTCTTAGTAACTACTCTTAAAACATGTACGTTTAATATGATCCATATCGAAAATTTTAAGAATATTTCAATATCAATTATTTCAGAAAAATATATTTACATAAAAGGAAGAGATTGTTTAAAAACGATTCCTCCTATGGTTTATTTATTATTTGTCCAAAACTAACAAGCCAAAGCAAAGCTTAAAATTTCAGAAAAACGGCAACTTTCTAGCAATTATCAAAGAGGAGATAGTTATAAGCACTAATAAATTGTTTAAATTATTACTTATGTTAACTGTAATTAATTATTGCCTCGCTTTAACAGAAAAGTTGAAAATAAGTAGTAATATTCGGAAAAAGCGTCTTTCTAACTCTATTTTAAGAGAAAATTGCTAAAAACAATGATAAATTGTTTAAACAATTTATTGAAAAATCAAATTATCATTAGAAAGTAGTCTGTTATGTATTAGAAACAATTTGAATTTGATAAACAGCAAAAAAAATCATAATTAGTGCCAAAAACTCGCAAATCCCAACTTTTCACACATGGGATTTTTTTGAGACCCTACAACACAGACGTATGAGGGTGATATTTAAAAAACAATGATTCATTTGTATTCTATAGCTAATAGTGAAGAGAAATTTTGAGTTTCAACTCGATTCAGGTAATATTGACTATTCTGAATAAAAGTTACAAACATGTTTTTTTTCTCATGGGAAATAAGTGTTCAGCTTCATGGGGCTTGCGGAACCTCTAAATATCATTTAAAAAAACGCATGTATTTTTTTATAGATTCGAAAAAATTTGGGGGCGATATGCATGAAAATTCGAGTGAAAAATTCGAATGCATTTTTGGACCACCCTAAGGGGGGATGAAGCCTGCAATTTACATCTGATACGTCTAAAATAATAGGCAAATTTCTCACGCATTGCTTTGAGTCTGTAATCCAGTGTTTGATATTTCCTCGCAGTGGGATCTTTCCTAGGATCGTACCCGAGTCTCACCCACATAACTCGCCAAGGTCCAGTCAAAAAATAATACGCAACTGAGGGGAGCAGAATCTTCAATTGTTCGCTCGTGAAATTCGTTATGAAGATCAAGGCATTCTTCGACCAAATAGGTCGCTCATCGAACAATTTGGCGATTCTGTCGAGGTGGAAATTTTGTAGGAACTTGACCTTCATTGCGGTCTCAATGCCTTTCGGAGGCTTGGTGGGAATGTCCGGGGCATTAAAGCTTACGAAGTTTGAAAATCCAGCTCGTCGCTTTCTTGTTTTTCCAATTATGTTGTCTGGCTCCATGTCTAAGACGGTTTTTGGTACGTATTGTTGGATGCTAGCCATTCTGCTGAATGCAGCTGGTGGAAGGAAATATGGTACATCTTCCCCTAGCCAACGATACGGAGGAATACCCACTGGGTATATATTATCGTATATACATTCTTCTTCCTTCGATTGTGGATTCTTCATTATGGGCAGATACTGGAAGTCACACAAATCTGGAAATTGATAATAAGCATTTTAAAATCAAAAAGATGAAAAGAAAGAAGATTAAAAAATTGTAGATGATTCATTTTCAGGGGCCATATCACAAAAAGAGTTCCAAAAAGGGAAAGATTAAACATTTATTTATACATTTAGAAAAAAAGAAACAATATCTTTATAATAGCATAGTTTTTAAATAATGTTAAGTTATTTTTGAATGATTTATGCCATTAAGGAAAGATAACATTTGTTAAATAAACATTTTCTATATGTTTTAAATCATTCTCATAATCAAGAATATTTCCTCTTCTAAAAATACCTTCATTACTAATTAAATCGTGATACTATTAAGTATAATAAAGTATTTCTGTCACAAGATTGTTTATTAATTTTTTCCGTACTATAACTAATACTTTCAATGTAAATTATAAACAACACTCATCAATCCTCTTAAATTCAAATTAAAAATAGTTCAAGTTTGAGCACTGAAATATTTTACACTAGCAGTAAGGGCACGCGCGCGAAGTGCGTGTTCACGTCCCTGGAATTTTATTTATTAATATATTAAAAACAAACTATTTAAAACTCGATAATAACCAATTTTTAAATAATTAGTGTTCTAATCATTTTTGAAACGAAATCTCTTGAAATTCTTTAGAATCTTTTAAAATAACTTAAAATCATTTAAAAAATTCGTATTCCTTCATATCCCTTGAAGCTGTTGAAATCCGTGAAAATTCCTTGAAATAAAATTCAATTTATTCCCTAAAGTTCTCTAGAAATTCACTAACATCGTAAAAATCCATTGAAATAAGTAGAAATAATTTAAAATTCCTTGGATATAAATAAAATTAAAATTGTTTATCAAATTTATCTTAAAAAAAAAACATTTAAATCATATGCACACGCGCGGAGCGCGCGTTTACGTTTCGCGATTTTCATTTTCAAATATCAAAGAAATGAAGTATTTAAAAATAAAAACAAACTTATAAATATTAAGAGTTCTACAAATTTTTGAAACGAAATTTCTTGAAATTATTTGGAACCCTTCAAAATAACTCAAAATCTTTAAACCCCTTTGAAATTTTTCGCATCCCTTCATATCCCTTGAAATTGTTGAAATTCGCAGGAATCCCTTGAAATAAAATGTAATTTATTCCCTAAAGTTTTCTTGAAATTCGTTAAAACACCTTAAAATCACTTTCAATCTCAGGGAATTGTAAAAAGCTATTAAAATATGCTGAAATCATTTGAATTTCCATGAATATAAATTATATTAAAATTATTTATTGAATTGCTCTAAATGAATCGTTTAAATAAAATGCACGTGCGCATTTTTGTCCCTGGATTTTAATTTTCTAATATTAAAAACATAAAGTATGTAAAAATCCATAACAATACATTTGTAAAAATTAGGAGTTCCAAAATTTGTAAACCTAAATCTTTTGACATTCTTTGGCATCTTTTCAAATAACTTAAAATCCTTCGAAATTTCTCTATTTCCTTTACATCCCTTGAAATTGTTGAAAATCGCAGAAATCCCTTGAAATAAAATTTAGTTTATTCATGTTATATGTACAATTAGTAATTCATAAATTGTCGAATTCAAAACGTCTAGAAATTATCTAATATTACAAAACCAAAATTATTTAATTTCAAACGCTTAAATTAATCGTTCAAAATTTGATTAATATTTACACTGATTAAATATTATACAGAATGTATATTTTAAGACAAAATATTTAATATCTACTGCGCTTAAATTAGCCGAATTTTTAAAAGCTGGTTTTTGGTAGTTTTTTTTAATTGTTTAAATTTTTGAAATTATTAAATTTGTATTCAATCGAAAAATGTCATTCAAATCAGTTGTAAATCTTGCATTTTTTGTTTGAATTTTGATCTAATCGAATAATAATTGTTAGAATGTCTAACATAATGACAATCGTTATTCAAATTTAATTTGTATAGATTCAAGGAAAAAATATTGTAGCTTTAAAGTTTTATTTAAATCTTAAATAGTTTAGTTTGAAGTTAGTAAAATTTAAAAAAGTTAACTGATGTACAATAGATAAGTCTGTAAGTTAAACAAAAAAGCTTTCACTACTCGTGGTAGCATATTATAGTTTTGAACATAATAATATTGGAGATGTAAAACGAAACGGGGAAAAAGGTGCAATTTTTCGAGAAAAA
>CAKNWW010318155.1:4431-16982 GCA_932074435.1 Andricus kollari | reverse complement strand
TTTTTTTTTGTTCGGGTGAAAAGGAATTTTTTTGCCGAAAATTGAACTATTTTGTTGAAAATTTGTTCCTATTTTGGTTGAAAATTACTTTGTTTCTAAACTGAAGTTAATCTTCTTTTGTTGAAAATTCATCTTTTTGGTCAAAAATTCAATTCAGTTAAAATCTTCTCAAATCCCTGGAAGTCTTTAGAAATTTGTTGAAACCCTTTAAAATTGTTTGATATTAAATAAAAGCCTCATTCTTATTTGTACTATTTTCAGGAAACCGATATGGATTTTAAACAACCCCAGCAATTTCGCATAGATCTCTCTGGCAATAAAATAAAAAGGATCGACATGAGTAGTTTCTTTGAAGAAAATTTCCTACAAGAAGCTCGCAGCAGTATAGAAATGATTTTGACGAACAATCCTCTGGAGTGCGACTGTTTTCTGTACGATTTTCTACATTATTTAGATGGAACATGGTCGGAGTTGAGCAGCAAGTTACATATAGAAATAGGATCCATGGAATGCTCGAGTCCAAAAGAACTTGAGGGTACTCTTCTCTCTGATTTGAAATCTGAGGATTACAGATGCGTCGCATCCGATCTTGAAGAATATGAAGGAGTCTGTCCCGAATCATGCAGTAGATGGATACAGCCTTCTGATTACAAGCTTATTTTCGACTGTGCCTATAAGAATCTCACTGAAGTTCCAGAAACCATGTGCAAGTTTGCAAGTTCGGAATACATCAATGAGGTCGACCTCACTGGCAACTTTATCACAAATTTTCCAAATATGACTCAAATTGGATATGACAGAGTGGGGACCCTTATACTCTCCAATAATAATATTTCGACCATACCGAAGGATGTTTTCTCACCAGCACTTGTGGTAAGTTACATTTATTTTTTGATTCAATCTTCATTATCTGAATCTCGATTTTTAAATTGTAAAGATGGAGATAGTTCTACTTATTAATATACATCTTGGGGACCATCCTTAATTTACGTACAACATTTTTTTGCACTTTTTTTTACCCCTCCCCTCCTGTATGTAATAGGTCATATTTTTTCAAATATTTGAATAATTAATATCAATATATTTGTGCCTACAATATGGAACATGCAACAAAGAAACTGCATCTTTATGAAATATTTCGCGAAATCTGATATCTTTCCAATATTTCGAAACAAATAAATAAAAAGTTGTTACGCAATTTAAGGATGAACCCTCGCAAGTGTTTTAAACACTTTTTCTAACAAGGCTTTTATTGTTTTCAGACTTTGGAACTGGACAACAACAAGATCACAGCTCTATCGTCGTCTGTGCTCGCCCATCTTGAAAATACCACCCTCGAGACCATAACACTCGGCGGAAATCCCTGGAAATGCGACTGCGATGCCCGCCACTTCCAGTACTACATTCAAAACGGTGGGGCCAAGGGCAAATTCCAAATCCTGGACGTGAACAACATTACTTGTCAAAACTCAAACAAGAGACTAAAAACGATGACAGTGAACGATTTATGTCCAGCCATGACGAAGATGATGATCGGCATAAGTATGGCGGTAGCGTTCCTCGGATTGATGTTTGGTGTCCTGGCAGCTTTATATTACCGATACCAAAGGGAAATCAAAGTCTGGCTCTACGCCCACCGGATGTGCCTCTGGTTCGTCACCGAAGGAGAACTCGACAAGGACAAACCTTACGACGCGTTCATCAGCTATTCTCATAAAGATGAAGATTTTGTTGTCAGCGAATTGGTACCAAAACTCGAGCAAGGTCCTAGACCTTTCAAACTCTGCATCCACTTCCGTGATTGGCTAGCTGGCGAATGGATTCCAGCCCAGATTGCAAAATCCGTGAACGATTCCAAAAGAACAATTGTTGTTGTTTCTCCAAACTTTGTGCAAAGCGAGTGGGGCCGACTTGAGTTCCGGGCAGCACATAGCCAAGCGCTTAATGAGGGAAGAGGTAGGGTTGTTGTTATATTGTATGGAGACATCGAGCCAAATGATGAACTCGAACCAGAGTTGAAAGCTTATTTAAGTATGAACACCTACGCCAAGTGGGGCGACCCCTGGTTCTGGGACAAGCTTCGCTACTTTCTTCCTCACAAATCTGAGTTGCCGGATAATAAAACCCTAGGGTCCAAAATCTTGAAGGTGCAAGATCCCTCCCTACCTCTTGCTCTTACCTTTAACAAGGGTGGTGTGAAGCCATTTTCTGAAAATGACAAGTCACTGACCGAAAGTGCTGCGACGATTGATGCTGAGAAAGCCACGATTTTGGAAATAAAAGAAGGAGATGATGTTTGCATTGATATGGGGGACGATTAGTATTCTAAGTTTTAGATTCCATGTAAAGCTACATGTGAATACTGTAAATATGTAATAATTTTAAATTTATGCTTAAGTTTAGGCTGTTTAAAATACTCGACTTTGTTCTGGTCCTACTGCCGTGATATTTAATGACATAATAATAATTCGTCAAATGCAGTTTTATGAGTAATAAATTTTGTGATACATTAGTTGAGTGAGTGTTTTTCATTTTTAGTTTAGTTTTACTTCATTTTATTTTAAGAAAATAGCAAATTAATGTACAAATGAAACCCTTCATATTAGAAATTTTAAAGAATATGCAATATTTACTCATTCGAAATTTTATCTTTACATGCGACATAAAGTAACATGTATATTGCATGATGAGGGAATTCTGTGTTTCTTACGCAAAAAAGTATCGTTTAATTAAATGAGAGTTAAAAGGAAATTCGCGCTATAAAAATGGACGAAAATTATTAATTGTTGAATAACAATTCTAAAACGTTAATTCGTTTAATTCCATAGTATAGTTATGGAACGAGACTATCATACTTGTCATAGTACAAGTGTCCCGTGACTGTTATGTATTCTGAACAGAATGTTACAATTAATTAAAACACGTTGTAACGCCACACAGTGGCAGAAATCTGGAAATTTCCGCAAAAAAATATGATTTTGGATTTTTATTTATTTTTAAAAATGACTATTCAAAGACAAACCATTTACCTAATAGTATGAAGTATTTAAAAGACATTAAGCATATTCAATTTTTGATTAAGTTCAAAGCGTTCCCAAATAGTGAGGAAAGGCTTAAATATTTTTTTGTCTATACGTTCATATTACAACCTAGAATGCCTTTTATGAAACGAAGAAGCACTTACTTTCTGGTTTACAATATGGTACTTGCATGTCAAGTTGATTTTTAAGCTAAGATAAGTGAAGAGTACAATCTTTGAACACATTTTTTTTATGTTAGACGCATTTAGACATGATGATCATATGGTACGTTTTCCTTCTTCCTTGAAACATGGGCTAACAAATCATGATAATCTGGGCTGCCACTTTTTGCAACCTTAGTTTCTATGGACGATGACAAAATGAACGAAATCTAAATTATGAAGGAATATGTGGCCTTCTTCTGAAATAAATGTTTATTGACTTTACGTAGATCTATTTCTAGAGCAGCAATGCTCTACCAGATAAAAATCACAAACGATCGCCCATCCGAGTACTGACCGCACTCGAATGTGCTTAACGCACCATGGAATTCGCACAAAAAAATTAGGATGAACTAACGTGTAAATTTACAGAGATTTTTGCTTCCTTCTCTGAATGTATATGCAATTGTTTCTATGCTTTGGGACAAATGAAAGTCCTGTTAACCTTACATTTCCCGGTAAGAAGAGGAGAATTAAAAAAAAATTAGAATCTGAATTCCCATTAATACGTGAATTTTCCTCCATCGAAAGTTCCACCAACGAGTACAAAAAAAAGCAAAACCTATTCCTTTTAATCGACTTAGGCAAATTTAATGGCAGCGTATTGGGAAGAATTAAAAAGTGGAGAAATGTCACTTTTATTATTATCTTTTGATTGGACTTGGATTCTGCCTTATTCTTCAGAGATTCTTGTTAATTTTTGAATGGTATTTTGAAATATAAATTAAATAGAGCGTGCACGGAAAAAGAATTATAAAAGTCGCGCAAAAAGACCGGTTCACTGGGAAAATAATATTTTGACATTTGAGAGATGTGTCTTCTTACAACGGCCCGTTGAGTTAGACTGGCATCATCATTGTCATCTGTTGGAGAAATAGACAAAAAAAATGGACAAATTAGAAGGAATTAAAATAATCGAAAATAAATCATGTAAGTATGGAATTAAAAATAATCATGAGAAAAAGAATTGAAATGTCCAAACTTATGTTGCACACGGAGGAATAGAAACCATGTAAGTGCACGCATTTTGTGGACGGATTAGAAAGAATTAAATAATCGAAAAAACATCATGTAAGTATGGAATTAAAAATAACCATGAGAGGTGTGTCTACTGCTCGCATTAAGAGGAATTAAAAATATGTTCGCCTGCATGGAACTCAACACAACTGGCAATCGTTAAGCAAATAGAAAAGAATTGGTTTCGGAGATAAACCGATTCTTTCGTTGGGCACTTCTTCCGATGGAAAATTAGCACATTCAAAAAAATAAAATAATGCACTCTTTCGTTTAAATCTGAAAATATTAATTTTTCTCTACTCTTCTCTTCTTACCGGGTTAAGAGGAAATGCTATATGTGTACAAGAACATCCTTTTGACACAAGAGGACATTTCTCTGAGTGCCATTAGTGTGATTTAAAAATGACGAAATTCACAATATCAAATGAACAGTTGTGAATGTGGTTGTGGAAGGAAGAAAATGCCAGTAAACTCAAAGTGGACGTAATAATGGTATTGGACCAAGGGTACAATTTGACAGGAGTTCTGATCGAACTAAAAGACGTACATGTGAGCTTCGTTCTGATTACAGTCGAAAAGAAATATCGAAAGCCGCAGCTAATTTTGTAACAAATAATAAAGATGCTGAACAAAACTCTACAGCTCATAAGAAGTCAGATGATTTCGCTAATGGTGTACTCGCTATGTATATGGACTTGGGTTTAACTAAGGCTAAGTACGAAAATATGAGACTTTATAACAAACAATTGCTTGGAGATAAGCATTACCCTCCTTATTATAAAATTAAGTCTGCAAAAGAAAATTGCCATCCTAAAGGTACCGTGCACATAATACGTCACACGTTTTTCCTTTGTTTAAATGAAGACGAGAATAAAATTGCCTTAAAACCAAAAGAGATACAACGAGGCAAATAAAAGAAAAACGTGTGACGTATTATGTGCACGACCCCAAAGATATAAAAATTACTGAACGTAGCACTAGTGTTAAGATGCAGTCACTACTTGATCACACAAGTCAGAGAATAATATATTCACTACCTGATGAACAAGTTGAGAAAATTCAGAGTCAAGATTTTGAAATGTATACTAAGTGGGGTATGGATGGCTCATCAAATCAACACACTTTTATGCAAAAATGGTCTACAGATCAAGTGCAAGATGAAGGTGTAGGTGAAGATTCAGATGACGAGGCTGCAGGTGAAGTTGAACCAGAGTAGGTGGTTGAGGAAGGAAAAATGTTAGATAGAACTGTTTTCATGATCGGGTTGGTTCCACTTCAAATTTCTTCATAAGAAAATGAGGTATTGTGGAAAAATGATCGACCATCATCCACAAGACTTGGTCCACCTGTTGAATTTGAATTCACCAAAGAAATAGCATCACGTACCTTAATTATATATAACTTTCATCAAGATGCAATCAAGAAACTTGTTCCAACAGGAGTTACTAGAGGTGAAAAAACGTTCATAGTTAAACATAGAATGGAATGTACAATGATAGATGGGGAGGTCTGATTCATGGGGATTGACAGTGATTCGTCAATTGATTCGCACTAAATATGAATCATTTATAGTCAGAAATCGTTTTTTAACTAAATCCATGAGAGAAAATAAATTGTTATTTTATAAACAAATTTGATAAACAATTGGCCATATCAGGTATTTACGATGAAATAAGGTTTTTTCTACTGAATCCGACAAAAATTATAAATAAATGTCACTTACTTATGATATACTTATGAGATTTAATCATTCAATAAGAACTGATGCTTGTTTAAACAAATTTAAGAAGAAAATGTAGAAATTTGGGTTTTGCAACGTAATGTACTGTAAATGACTAATTTTCTAACCTCTAGATTAAGAATTAAAAATTGACATCTTAGGCATTTATAAAAATTTGTTCATATAATTATTGTTAACAATTGAAATTCTTGATTGCCATACAGACGCCCTAAAAGTTTAAAAATTTGTCATTTAAACTTCATTACGTTGCAAAAACCAAATTTCTACCACTGAAAATAGCCAAACAGTGCATTTGTTAATTAATTATGTTTAAAAAATTATCAATTGTTATCGATTGATAACAAAGAGTGATTGGTAAATAATAAGCTGCTACTAACACCATAGAAACACAATTTTATCTCCAAAAATGCCTGAGACTATAAAAAGTTGCTAATATAATTGTTGTTAACAATTGAAATTCTTCATTGTCATGCAGACGCCCTAAAAGTTTAAAAATTAGAAAAACAAAATTTCCACCACTGAAAAGCCAAACAGTGCATTTGTTATTTAATTATGTTTAAACAATTATCAATTGTTATCGATTGATAGCAAAAAGTGATTGGCAAATAATAAGCCGCTAACAACATCATAGAAACGCATTTTTATCTCCAAAATTGCCTAAGACGATACAAATTTGTTTATATAATTGTCGTTAACAATTGAAATTGTTCATTGTTATGTAAACTCCCTAAAGGTTTAAAAACTAGGCATTTACACTTGATTACATTGAAAGAATCAGGTTTCTACCTCTGAAAATAGCTAAACAGTGCATTTGTTAATTAAATGTGTTTAAACAAGCATCAATTGCTATTGAATGACTAAATCTGATAAGTGAGTGACATTTATTTATAATTTTGTCGGATTCAGTAGAAAAAACTGTATTTATTTCATAATAAATACATGATATGGCAAATTGTTTATCAAATTTGTTTATAAAATAACAAATTATTTATTTTCTTTCATGGATTGAGTTAAAAACGATTTCTGACTATAAATCATTCATATTTAGTGCATATCAATTGACGAATCACTGTCAATCCCCATGAATCCATTTCCACTCACTTATTTGTTTATAAAAAATTCAATAAATGTTTTAACAATTGCTAAGCTATTGGAAAACTTTACTGGATAGTTGCCTTATTGATTCTAGTTGTTTGGGATTGAATCCAAGTATTTCTCGAAAGCCGGTACGCAACAAAAAAAAATTTCTTTTTTTTTCACATTTTTTCATTATTCCATTGAAATTCTCAAGGTCACTTATCTCCAAGTCCAACTTTTCGCGTGGCAAAGGCTGACGTGATACGGAAAGAGAAGGTACTCAAAGCGGGAAGCCTTCCTGTAACATGTACACAGCGGAAATGCGTTAAAAAAATGTCGACAAGGCCTGAAATTTCGAGTTCGAAATTCTGTAGCAATTATCTGGTATGAGAAATGAAATAAAAAGCTTTATAAAATAGCAAACTAGCATCTTACTTATAAATGAAGATTGTAATAAAAAAATACTCGAAAATGTTAACAAATGGTAACGAAAAAGAAAAATCTGATTACTGTTTTATAAAAAGTATAATCAGTTGCAAATCTTCAAGATTGATGCCCCCTGTATTTTAAAACATATAACATTATTATTTTAGCGCCTAGTTGCGTTTTTGCATAATCTTAAACAATTTTATGTAACTTTGCGAAATTCCATGTAACTTTAAACTAGAATTGTCCGTAACTGCACAATGGATTATTGACTGGTTTCTTATTTATTTTGCTTCTTCTTTGCTTATTCAAAAATTTTTATATTCCTGGTTCCATTCGGTAGTACATTGACCCGAAAAAACGAAACGCAATCTCGACTGGTTCCAATCAACACCAGCTATGGAGAAATTACGACTGGAATAATATGTACACAATTTAAATGCGGCTCGTACTGCCAGCGAAAGAATTTGTTCTTTTCTTCATGACCTTGAACATAATAATGTTCAGAGGAGCATGGTCTACAATCTACATTCTACAATGCCAGGGGCATCGATTCGTGGAGCATTGACCGGGTACAAACCATAAGCTAAAGGTTTGTTCTTGGACTCTTGGCTTGTAGCCCAGGATAAAATACCGGTTTTAAGAAGCTGGATCACGTATTCACCTACGGGTTTCGAACTAAAATTTATCAGTACAGTAAAGGCAAGTCCGTCTTCATCAACGCGACGGCAGAAACATCGCCGACTTTCCGTTATTTATTTTGATAAAGTTTTCCAATTAACTAATCTTTTGAATAAGAGGCTGTTAAGCATCATGTTTCCGCTAATTTATGGAATTATTTTATTCAGTTGCCAAGGTTGGCTGACTTTAGCCAGCCCTGCTAAGTACGATCAGCGACAAGAAGGTGATGTCAATGTACAAATTGATCTCAAAGATGTGAAAATCATCGCCCTACTGAAATCAGACATGTTTGATGATTACACGGTAATTTAAACTTTAATGCTTCGATTTTAAGAGAAGAGAAAAACTTAATTTTTCAGGGAACAATAAGGCTAATTTTTATGAGAAATTTGAGAAAGACTGTAAAGAATTTGCAGTTGTCAATTTTCAGTTTGTTGATGCAATTTTGGTATACAATATTATACTTAGAACACTTTTTTAAAAATCGCTATGTTTGTTTCAGAATTACGACTACGCTTATGATTACGCAGACTTCACTGTTAAACCAGTGGTGAAACCGACGAAACCACCTACAACAACAATAACAACTTCAACTGAATCATCGGAAACATCTGCAACATTGTCACCAAGCTCTCCAAGTTTAGAAACCAAAACAACTGAAAGTGCTTTTTCGTCTACAAGTGCGACTATTGTTGTTACTGATGATTATAGAATAGTTGAAAATGTGACGTCAATTGAAAGTAATGCAGGTAAATCCACTTGATGAATTTGATTCTAAAGAAGTATCTTTGATTAATTTTTTTTTATAACTATGGAAATTACTTACTTTGTAGATGAAATGAGTTTAATAAAATTGAAGGACGAGGGTAAGTTTGAAAACCTGTTTGGGAAAATTGTAAATGCTACTGAAGAAGCACCAAGTGCTACTACTGAAGCTTTAGCAGAGAAACCGGTAGTGGTTCACAAACAGACGAAAAGATGTCGGGCAGGATACGATAAGTCTGGAAGATGCCATCGGCGAAGAATATCTTTGTTACCGTAAGTTTAGTTTAACAAATATTGACTTTACGAATTTTTATTTGTAGTGTGTCTAAAATTTTAATCACTTTTGTAGTCGAAGCGGTAGGTACATCTTTAAAAAATACCGATTTTCATACGTAATTTCTGTTATAGAAATAATTTTTTAATAATAAGTTTTTTTTTTAAACTTAAGGTAAACTGTCAAATTGCTAAAGTAGAATTGTTCCTTTTTGAAAGGGTTTTAAACACAAGTGGAATCTACTATAAAATTTTTATGCAGAAATTATTTCCATGGAACAGAATGTTTCTTAAAGTGTTCTAAAAATTTCCTGGAATATTTTGAAATGTTATTGAACATTCCTTATTTTTTAATACACTAAACTCCCGATATAAGCACGGTTTCGGGCATGGCTTGTACTGGCCTTCAGCATGAATCGGGGGAATCCAAACGTAAACAGGCAGGGCCGCATGAACCATTTCTGTTGTATTCGGACGGCATAGCGTAAACTGAGGGTGCTTATATCGGGAGTTGAGTGTACTATAACAAGTTCTTGCCTATTCTAGAATATTCTGAAATTTTCTAGGATATCCGAAAGTGTTATAAAATATTGTACAATGGTTTTCTTAATTTGTTAGAATGGTTTAGAATTATCTTGTATATTCCGTTATTTCTACAAAATTCCCTGCGAATTCTGTAACCTTCTTAACTCTTCTAGAATATTCTGAAATTCTCTAAAAAGTTCTGGTATGCTCTTGAATGCCTCCAAATAGAATATTCTACCGTTTCCTTAAAAAATCTGGAAACTTGTGGAAAACTCTGGAATATTCTGAAATCTATATAGGTTTAGAATTGTATAGAACATAGTTTATTTCTAAAATTCTTTGCAAGATTTGGAATACTTTCAGCTTTCATACAATATTTTGGACTTATTTAGAACCCTTTAGAATGTTATACAATATTCCCGAAGGCTCTAAAATGTCCTGAACATTTACCAGAATGGTCCTGAATTTTATAAAATATTCTAGAATAGAATAATCTACAATGTTTTGATGAATATTGATCCATTTACCGTGATCCATTCTTATATACTTTAAAGACGGAATTTAATAATTATTTAATACTTATATTTAAGGAAGTTTCGTAAATTCTGGTAACTTCTCCTAGAATTCAGAAATTGGACTGTTATACAATCTTCCTGAATTTTGTCGAATCTTCTAGAAAATTACCAAATCTTGTATAGAATAGTCTAAAATATTCCACAAAGTCTTTTTTTTAACCATCGAAAATATTCCAAATCGGTTTTCAAAATTTGAAATAGACATTTATAATTCTTTCAGAATCTAAGTGAAAATTATTCCAAATTTTTAAAGTGCTTTGTTCAGTAATATATACTATAATAAGTACTCATTTTCTAGATCCAGGTTATTTCAAATTAAAAAACAAATTAAATATTAGAATTTTTTGCATGCATTGTCTTTCACTGGAACTGTATTCTGGCATTCCTGAAAAATTAGAGATAAATATTTTATTAATTTTTCCTTATGTTTCTAGACTTGCAATGAAAGTGGCACCCGAATTGATACGAAGCATGAGACGATTGATCCATTGATGACTTTCATGAACGAAATGGGACTGAACTTTTACAGTAACTTATGTTTAAAAAATATCATCATCTGTGATTGCTAGAACGTAACATACTATCATTTTAAATTATCAAAGATTAAAGAAGATTATGATACTTGATCTATGAACTTCTTAGACTATAGAATTCACAAATATTAAAACAGAAAATATAACTACAAGAAACCACAAAACTGTATTTACTTTTCTTAAATAAAAGAGACAGGCTAAAGTAAGTGTAACGCAAAATTCCAAATACCGATATTGTAAAGTACTTTTATAACGGCGCGTATTCTTTGGAACTGAAATACACGCACATCGAACCCATATACCCGATAAATCCCTTTTTAGGACTGGATAGGACCTGCTTAAAACCCATGCTAGACCCTACAAGGGGTCTTATTTCATGTCCCACATAAAACCCCCTAAATCCCGTCTTAGGGCTACATGCGACCTACTTTAAACCCACGTAATACTGTCTGCAGGACATGAAGTAAGGAGCGATGCTTCTGGGGGATAATTGCAAAGCCCCTGGAATATCGAGGGAGCGAGTTCTCACACTTCCAAGCTATGATGAGATCGCCGTGTCAAAAGCTGAGTGGCACCAGGTTACCAACTCCTTGAACACCCCGGCGTGCCCCCCTCAGTCGAGGCGGACACGGTGGAGTCACGAAGCAGGTGTCCTAAAGGAGACTTTGGGATATCAGTTCTAATTTCTTAGTATGTAGACCCTCCCCTGCAAGCGGGTTTCTGCAGGGGAAGTTCTTTATTTTTCTAGCTACTTGTGGGATCATCATGGTCGAAAAAATCAAAACAACCAAAACTAACGAGTTCTCCAACCCGTGGAGCTCATATAACCCACCGCCAAAGGGTGTCGGATAACGTAACATCATCTGGAGCGACTCCTCCTGCTCGGCCTTCGGGCAAGAGGAGACGCCCCCGAATTAATTTATCAATCCTTTTCTATGGCACGCGTGAACTGGACTACTCCTTACGGTGGGGAATTCATTATTCCTGCCCCAGGGAAAGGCGTGTTCGGAACTGGTCGCGGTGAGAAGGCCTAAGAACTCTGATGGGCAAGAATTCGTGGCTAGTAGGGTGGAAGTATCAGCGTGAATTCGACTAAGCAGCGAAAATCGGGTGGCTCTCGATTCCCAAAATCAGTTTCCTAAGCCAAGACGTGAAAAATTGCCTGACCTCTTCAAGCGGGGTTCTGTAGAGATGGACCTAATATTTTTCCCTAGCTACTCGTGGGAACAAAATGACTTCTTTCCAAAATCATAAATAAAACACCGAGAGGGAGAGAAGCTGGAAATTACCGATGGAGCCTTAGAGCATACTTCGGAATCTCTAAGTGGGGAACCATCTGCTGGGAGTGACCCTGACGTAGCGGGAGGTAGGGACGTAGGTGGACCTTCGTGTGGTGTTGATGTCATGGGGTGAAACCGAAAGGTAAAACTACGACGAGCTGAATTATCGGGAGCTGCTAGGATGAGGTTGAGACGCCGCAATTATTAAATCAATCGGAATCAACAACCAGCCAAACGGAGACTCCAAAGCGGCTCATTCTGATAGCAGCACACCGAATAAAATCAGCGAGAAGAAGATGCGGCTGAGAGTGCCAGGTCTCTTATAGTCAGGCTCTTCAAAGTCACCTGAAAGTGGCCATAGTCGCCGAGGGGTTACCACCCTAGCGGACCGAATGAACGGAACGGATACGCTACAGC
>CAKNWW010318152.1:360-10963 GCA_932074435.1 Andricus kollari | reverse complement strand
AAAATAGCTGAGCACCCCTTCGCGCTCAGAGCACGCTCAGAGTCGAATGTCGAAAACACCCCATGTTTCCTCGATGTAGGCTCGAATAACATTTCATTTTTCACTATCAAAAACGTCAAATAATTAACAGTAGTAAAAAGTTCATTAGTTTTTACAGTTTTTGCGCAACTAAAAATCAACTTAAATTCTGGTTCAAACTAGTTAATAACAATATCTTCTTTATTTGATTTAACTATTCTAGCCCGAACCCTCTTTCCTAAAACTCTTTAGAACTAATTCAATTAACGTTTCTTTCATACATTTTCCGCATTCCAAACTAGAGCTGAAAACAAAACCTGTAGCAAACAACACTTTTCCAATTACGTGCAAATCATAAAATCAAATTGAAATTGAACTTTAGATATTCCTGAAACTACAGAGTCAGTTCGCTTTATTAAAATACCAAGTCTCTCTCTTTAATTGATTCAATTATTTATTAACCCAAATTCTGTATTCATTATTTAATAATCCTATTAGCAAATCTATTTCTAATCAAAATAGATTTGAACGAGGTTCAAATATCGTATGTCATTTCGCATGTCCAGGAGGTGGAAGTTGTTATTACGTTTGAATTATCGCGGAGTTCGTCCTTGCGTTGGACAGATACTCGAGATACCATTCAGATTGCTGGACGGTTCGACCAAAGATATCATACCTAGATGCGGCAAGGGTCTAGTTAGGCCACATGTCACGAGGGCGGCGCTACATTCAGTTTTGTGGCTTCGGCTTTATTCGGTACTTTTCGGCTAAATTCGGCATTGCCGCTTCGCTTAAAGGGATTGTTTCGCCCACATACCGCAAGATCGCGCAATAAACGTCGAGCGGGAATTAAAAATTTTTGTAGTACATATAATTTACTCTCATGATTCAAAAAGAAAAAAATATCCCATAAGATAGAACGAAATAAAAAATGAAGAATTCATTGAATATAATAATGAATTCAGCATTTTATTAATTACAAACCTATAAATGATAGGACCATTTTACCATTGAACAATAAATTGCACATCTTTTCATTTTTCTCATTAAATATTAGAAATAGAATTAGTAAAAAAGTTATGATGAATAATAAAAAATATTTCAAAATTAGATGCCGAGTACACAAAATAACATAAAAAAATTTCTAAAATACAAAGTGACGAATAATACAATTTTAGGGCTTTAATATAACGATACAAGATTTGTAACTGTAGAAAAATAAAAATCCCCAATTTAAAAATATCCAAAATTATAATGTAACGAATTATATCATTTGTGAATTATAAGATTTTTAATTATACAATTAACGAAATATTAAATTCCCATACAATTTGCAAATTTTCGAAATTTAAGATTTGGCGAAAATAAACAATTAGTTATTAAAGAAATATTAAATAATAATTATGTATTTTTGTCAATACTAAATTTCGGGAATCAAAAAAATTGGTAGAATTTACCCTCACAACAAAATGATATCCTTGGCATATCCCTACGATATCTCGGCAGGATATGTGATATCCTGAAAAATGTCCCATAAATCTCCTAGGATATCCGTGGCATGTTCCAGGGATATCGAAATTTAAATTTCAATAATTAGTAAATTAATGATTAAATATTTAAAATAATTATAAATTATTTTATCAATCCCGATGGGCCAGATACTTCAAAGAAGTTTGAAATATTTAATCAATTATTTACCTAATTTAAACATTAAAATTATTTAAACAATTTGTTTAACCAAAAATTATTTAAACAATTTGTTTAACCAAGAATTATTTATACAATTTGATCAAACAAAAATTATTCAAACAATTAGTTTAAGCAAAAATTATTTAAACAATTTTTTTCAACAAAAATTGTTTAAACAATTTAAAAATACTTCTTTTTTTCTTGAAAAGTCTTCTATAAGTTTTTATGTTATTAGAAATTCAGCCTAAAAAAAACCATAAAAAAAATGAAATTCAAGTCATTGCACTTCTGGATATTCGAGGGCTCAATCATTCTCGTCATTCACTCTTCACGCCGTGAATTTCACGGTGACTCATTCACGTGCTTTGACGCGGTTACTATGGAAACAATGCAAAGTTGTTGAATATGCAGTTTCTGGTCCGAACTGGCGTATATCTTCAGGTCATCCATCTATAGAAGATGGGTCACTTGATGACCATCCTCGTTATCATGTACTCGGCACCCATGAGACATGCTATTTAGTGTTCTGCTCAATGAGTATTGATCTAGTTATCCTTGATTGTCCATGATCAAATACTTGATTCTTGTACCCCAGAGCATAATCGCACGACTGAGGAAGTCAATGATGCGTGGGCAAATTTTGTATATTTTTATGACTTCAAGCAAATAGTCATGTTGTACGAAAGGAAACGCTTGCTTGTAGTCAATGTACGCCATGTGCAAGTTTCTTTGATGTTTACGAGCTTGCGTCATGGCAACAGTGTCTATGGTGTCTAGATCTTTACCGCCTCGCGAATTTTTACAACATCCTTTTTGTTCTACTGTAAGGATGTCATTTTCGTCGTAGTGAGAATATGCCTTATCTGCTATGATAGCTGTAAGACATTTATATATTGTTGGAAGACAGACTATCGGTCGAAAATCAGATGGATTTAGAGCATCTGGTGTTTTAGGCAACATATACGTAGTACCCTGGAGCATAAAGCCTGGCATCAGATCTGGTTGTTCGATGATCTTCTGAAAACAACGTGCCATCGCAGGATGCACACTAGTCAGGTACTTGTACCAGAAGTTGTGCACCATGTCCGGACCTGGAGCTTTCCAGTTGCTTGTTCTTTTCAAAACAGTTGAAACATCTAAAGCTGTGATGTTAGTCAGCTCCATTTCAGGGTTATTGCTAGCTCTTGACTTCTCTAGTTGGAACCACGCAGAGTTTAAATTGCTTCTGTTCGTTTTCCCCCAAACACTTGACCAATAGTTAGTAATTTCTTCCAATTGAGGCACGTTGGTGTCTTGCTGGTTGTTTTGTTTTACACTCAGCTCACGGTAGAACCTTCTTTCATCTGCCTGAAAGGTTCGATTTTGTTGCCTTCTTGCACTAATTTTCTTGTACCGACGCAATCTAGCAGTAAGAACATCAAGTCTCTGCCGTTGGGCGTCTATAATCTCATCCAATGTTGTAGCCCAATCATTTTAGACTTTTGTCACCGGAAAAATCGCGGGCTGCGATTTTTTGACGCAGTTAAGTGCCCCCCGCGAAGCAGATAAAGAAATCACAAAATTGTCCAAGAAATAATTACCGGAAGTGTCCGCCATCTTGGATTTTGTGTTTTCGTCGATTTGCACGCGTATTTTGCATTTATCGATGAAAAAAGGCCAGTAATAAATTTCTAGAGAATTAGATTCTCTACAATTTTCATTCAGACGATATTTTTGTAAAAAAATTATTTGTCGCTAACAATAAGCGAAAAGTGTGGAAAATTAGGAAAGTGGCGCATTTTTTTCCACTTTTTGACTATTTGTATTGAAAATAAGTGGCATATTTAAATGAAAAAGTTGTAGATGACTTAATTTCCAACAACTTTTGTACAAACAAGTTTTTCGTGCGACGTGCAGGTCACGGTCGGGAACGCTCTCAACGCAGCGGTGTGAGAGAACTCACGCTGCTGGACACAATATATGTGTTACCGGCAAAGCCCGAAGTAGCGGAAAGTCTAAGTTTGGCTACGCAATGCGCGTATTGCAGATGCGTTTTAGGCAAAGTCCGAAATACTATGTGAATTCGGGCATTGCCTGGTATGAATTCAGGAAAACTTAGATGTGCAAAATGTGTCATAGGCAAAGTTATAAAAAAAAACATTCGCTTCGAATGGTCCATCTTACGAATCCTGCGATATCAAAAGTTTGTAAATACTGGAATGAAATTGCTGCTTTCTCAGTAAATTTCTCAAATCAAGGTTTCTATTATTATCTTGACGTGTTAATAACACATCAGAGAGCGTGCTACAGTCGACAAGAGTTCTTATGCGATAATATAATCTTCATTTAAAATAAACGAACTCGAAACTGAAAATGGCTCTTCTCACAATGCGAGTGAGATGATGTTTGAAGAAAAATGTATGATAAGTTGAAAGACATAAAGAAATCATAAAATTCACAATGGATTCAATCCGAAGAAATTGTAATTCTAATTGCCGTAGTTTTAAAAAGATTTCATGATGGTTTCTATAAAATAGGAATGAAAACTGAAATAATTTCTTCACTGTACTCCAAAAATCTGTTACAAGAATGTAAATTGAATTTTTTGAAAATTGACGATATACCAAATACTCTCTTATCATTACAAAAAATTAGTAGTCAAAATCCTGTGTTTAAGGCTAGATTTTTTAAGATCCAAAATTTCATAATTCGACATCTTGCGATAACAAGTAACCAGTATATTATAACTATACAATGTACAATGTACAATGATACAATTGTGCATTCTTAGATTGCTCACGACATATTTGGCACATCTTACGTTGCATACACTAAAGCAAGGTGAAGTTGCTTTTAACTTTGCCTAAAGCACATTTGGCACACCTAGATTTGCCTGCATTTATCCCAGGCAAAGCCCGAAATCACAGAGTATTTCGGACTTTGCCTAAAACGCATCCGCAATACGCGCATTGCATAGCCAAACTTAGGTTTGTCGCCACTTTGGGCTTTGCCGGTAACACACGTAGTGTGTCCAACAGCGCGAGTTCCCCCACTTATTTTCAATACAAATAGTCAAAATGTGGAAAAAACTGCGCCACTTTCCTAATTTTCTACACTTTTTGCTTATTGTTAGCGACAAATAATTTTCTTACAAAAATATCGTCTAAATGAAAATTGTGGAGAATCTAATTCTCTACAAATTTGTTACTGACCTTTTTCATCGAGAAATGCAAAATACGCGTGCAAATCCACGAAAACACAAAATCCAAGATGGCGGACACTTCCGGTAATTATTTCTTGGACAATTTTGTGATTTCTTCATCTGCTTCGCGGGGGGCACTTGACTGCATCAAAAAATCTCAGCCCGCGGTTTTTTTGTTTCTTAAATCGAATTTGATCTCTATTCATTCAGCTAGTTGCTGGTGTTAATGTCTCGATGTAAAGAGGGTGGATGATTTTAGTAATATGGTGTATCAGCTTTCTGGTTCTATTTCCTTTTTTATATTGAGCAAGTTGACCCAATCTGCACCTTACTTTGCTGACATCCATATTCAACCTGATCTTCCATTGTGGATCTCGCTCCCTTCCTGGAGCAAAGTCTGCATTTGTAGGCCTAGTTCTGCGGCCCAACGTTCTAACGGTTGCCACAGCTGCACATTATACAAGAGTTTGCACCTGTAACGCAGTTTGTGTTGCGTTCAGATACATAGGTAACACCTTGCCGTTCAGGTGTTCTATTAGTGCACGCAGATCATTTGTGATGTTCATCTTGAGCAGATAGCCTTTGTGTTGGTTCTACATGTCTGAACTCTAGTAAAGCATGACCAAAATTCCTTTGAAGGTGCTGTAGGTTTTCTGGGATTTCGCTGTTATTAATGTCCAGATGTAATTCTAGTGGGTCCAGTACTTGATGTTTATTATCCCTAGCACCTATGCCTTCAGCTTCGATCAGGTCTTCATTGTCCACATCTTCCAAGGGAATTTCATCAATAGGAAGCTGCTGTTCCACTTCCATTTCGATGGCAGCTATTTCAACAGTCGAAAGCAATCTATTTGCAGATATTGAGCGTTTTTGATCTGCTAGATTCTGCTCTTTTATTCTTGTGGCTAGTTCTGGGCACTTAAGTAAGAAGAGTCGATGATGTTCTCATCTTATCCTTTGCCCGCTTTTATTTGCCAAAGTATAAAAGCGCATTACATCTCTGTTCATAAGGTATGTCCACTTTAATCGCCTTCTTGGCTGTTGAACCTCTGCTTCTGACTCTGGTTGTATTGGGCCATCTACCTCTGGAGGATGTGGTGGCGCTGGATCATCACCAGGTTGAGGAAGAACATCAATTGCCGCTGTTTGTTCGTGTTGCGCGGCTTCCTCTAACTGATGTTTATTGTCGTCGTTTTTCCACGCCAAATTAACCTGTTCCTAAATCTCCATTGCTCGATCTTCTGAGATGTGTAGATTAGTCCTGATATCCTGCACCTTAGCGATAAGATCTCTTAGAGCGACTTTCTCTTTTTGAGGATACTTTGCAGCAAATTTCGTTCTAAAATTGTATCCTTTTTCGCGTGGTGTTTCAAACTTCGCACTTTCATAATAGAGACGCACCAATTCTTCATTCATTGTGGTATCCCACTTGATGCTCTCCCACGATATTTCTGTTGAGGTGGTTGGCTGCAAATAGCTAACGCTAGCCAAAGCATCCTCACCAGGCACAGTTGGTGTTCCACTGCTTACTGTTTGTCGTAAATGTTCTTGCTGGCCAGCTGTTTGATTGGTGAGATCTGCCTGACCATCTCGCAGCTCACCATCACCACTGTCCCGCATGCTGTGGCCCCCAGCAGTGGCTCCAAGGGCGCCCGACGATCCTCGGGAAGCGACAAGCGTTTCAAATTTTTCAAAAGACTCTCCATTAAATTGATGGGTTTTGGTGTTCCTCTTAGTCACTTTCCTCTTCGTTCTCTGTCTGTCTGGCATGGGAAACCCTGTTAGTAGCAATGCTACAGCCAACATAGCCGTGAAATTGAACATTGAATTGAACTGATTGAAATTGAACAATTGACCATCTTGTTTCAACATAGATTTCTGGTAACTATTATTATTATTATTTTTTTTTTCCAACTTGTTCTCGGGTTAAGAAGAACCCGGTTTTCCATCTTAACCACGGACTAAGTCAAGTGAATGATGAGATAAGAATATAATTAGTTAAACGAATACGTTGTATGAACCCATTTGCGATGATGTTGTAGGTACAAAATTAGGAGCATGGTGTAGTTTGCAGTTCGTCTTTTACCACTGTTATGCTTACACAGCGGCCGTGAATGTTGGAGGTGACGACAGTCACCTCTGGATGCTTTCTTAGAGCTACCATGTGTCACTCTCAGTGTTGCCGATGCTCCTGATTTTACAGGATATCTCCTGCTTTTTCAATGAGTCTCATGATCTCCTGATTTTCTGTTGAAATCTCCTGCTTTTGAATTGTCGTTAAAATTCATTGACATAATTATTATAATATGTAATATAATTTAAAAAAATAATGTAGGGTGAAGCTTCATGCTAATGGAATTTGAATTTTCCCGGGAAAAAGAGCAAATCGATGCACCATCTAGTTGTCCATTCAGTATTCAGTGCTCCCAAAAGTGGCTGTAATCTGGCGCGTGATTCGAAATCGAATTAAATTAATTCGATTTTGACTTGCGCGCTAAATTTTGACCAATGCCAGCAATTCTCCAACGGGAAGCCAACGCGCGCTGTGTGCGCGGAAAACCAGCTTTGAGAGCACTGATGACCTAGTTGGTAGATTTCTTTGTAATATCAGCTTTATTCAATTAAAAAAAAAAAACAATTTTTTTAGTCATTTTACATATATTTGATAAAAATTGAACAATAAAAAATATTTTACATCATTATCGTGATATTATTTAATTTTCTCGATCTCCTGCTTTTTTTTTAAATCTCATGATAAAAATCTCCTGATTTTTATTCTGACCCAACGTCAACACTGGTCACTCTATAGGTGTTTAGTCGCTTGCTTCCTGATGGTCCAGAAAGTTTCTTACAATGCGACAAGTGTTTAATAAAACTGCCTTCTGAGCTGCTGCCAGTACCCTACTAACGTTTACGTCATCCACTTCTGTTCCTTCTTGTCCTAGAAGGTAAGCAAGAGCGGGAAATTTACGCGAGAGAACATAGTTCAACACTGTTCCTTGGAGTCAGGTCTCTACCCGCGGATGACCTTACGCGGCAGACGGGACAGTTGGAGATGAAGATTTCACCTCTGGATACTTTCTTAGAGCTACCAATCTTTGTAGAATGTTATGAGGAACAGTGTTGACGGACCAGATGAAGTGATACCAGAAGAACAGCCTTTTGCATCCGGTTTGCGATGGAATGAGCCGGACGCTGGCAAGCCGGAATCTTGTTGAGTTGGCTAAGAAATGAAGCCTTCATACCTCCAAGACAGCCGATTATGAGAACTACAAGATGGACTTTGTAGCCTTGGTACAGCCTGCTAAGCTCGAAAAGAAGTGCTTGATATTTCACCCGTTTTTCTTCCTCCTTTGCGAAGTCTGCGAGCAATTTTTCGTAGGCTTCGTAGCACTGATGCGTTAAGTGGTGGAGAATTAGAAATTCCAGTAGATCTTACACTGATCATTCTCCACAACGGACTCGAGTTCCCCCTGGGCGTATGGCAAGACGGGCAAGAGATCAACACCATTGAAGTGTCTTAGATGGTAATATAACACTTTTAGAGCCGCATTGTGTCTCTCTATGTACCCGTTGCGTGCATAGTTTGAACATCCACTGAGGACATGCCCAAGTGTTTCTAGCTCTTGTTTACACGCTCGGCAGTTAGTATCACCTACAGGTATATTCATTATGCGCTCGCGGTAAACTAAGGTGTCTATAACGCTGTCTTGACAGGCAAAAAGAAATCCCTTAGTCTCCGATCTCAATTCAGCAGACTTGAGAAACATGTTGGAAAGACCCATCGAGAGCTCTTCTCTACGTATGATGTCGTAGAATTTACCATGAAGGGGCTTGTCAACATTTTCTCTTAGTAGAAGCGTATGTTCTGCTTCCTGTACACGACTTTTGAGCACCGAAGGTATTAGTGATGCTAGGCCATGTGTAGTGTCGCTGGAATCAAATGGGAGGCCAAGCTCCTCTGCGGCCCTATTTGCGGCACGGTATAGAAATGCCGCAACATTGTTGGCTTCATGTTGATGTACGAGTCGCATAAGAGAATCTGCGTTATTTAGTACTGAGAAGACTGTAGCCAGAACCGTTCTTCGATGAAGTCACTCGAAGCTTAGCAAGCCTCTACCCTCTTTATCTCGAGGTAGGTATATTCGATGTACGGAAGATCTAGGATGGTGACTTCGATGGATTGTCATCATTTTGCGTGTGCTTCGGTCAAGTTGCTTCAACTCATCGACGTTCCATTTTGCTGCGCCAAATGTGTAGAGCAGTATAGGAACGGCCAGCATATTGGTCGCCTGGATTTTATTCTTTTCAGATAATTCGGAAGCCCAAATTTTTCTGAGAATTTGGCGATACCTTTTTACAAGGGCCGTTTTTAACACACGCACATATTGGGTTTCCGCTTTCGGTATTTCAAGATATGTGTATGTTTCTCCATTATTAAGATGTTGAATGGTATTTCCGCCTATGAGTTGAACATCCCGATCGTCACTCGATAATCTAGTTTCTAGTCGTCCTTGCTGTAGGTGGACGCAGGCACACTTGTCCAGTCCAAAGCTCATGCCAATCGCTTCAGAGTACCTATTCACCGCCTCCACAAGGAAGTTAAGATCCTCTTTCGAGGAAGCAAAGAGTTTAAGGTCGTCCATATATAAAAGGTGGTTGACCTTATATTCTCTTCTGTTTCGTGGGCCACATAGGTATCCCGAGCTTTTGCCTCGGAGCACAATAGATAGAGGCAATAGGGAGATGCAGAAAAGTATCGGACTTAGAGTGTCTCCTTGGAAGACCCCCCTCTTATATGTGATATAGCTGGTAGTCACTTGTCTTTTGTCAGATGTTATTAAAGTGCCTCCAGGCACTCAAGGAGCTTAATAAGTAGCTCATGGTTCGTGTTATCGAATGCCTTACGGTAGTCAATCCAAGCCATGGACAGATTGCGTCGATACCGGATCGAATCTTGGGCAATACACCTGTCTATTAACAGGTTCTCCCTGCAACCTGCCAGCCCTCTCTTGCATCCACGTTGCATCAACTATTGCACTCCATACCGGCTCGATAGATGTTAATATCCTCTCTTTGAGGATGCCAGTGAATAGCTTGTAGCTGGTGTTTAAGCAAGCTATGGGCCTATAGTTCTGTGGAATTGACAAGTCTCCGGTCTTAGGAATCAATACCGTGCGTCCTTCCACTAGCCACTGCGGGATGGGGTGTTCTCCGTTTAAGAAAGTAGTAAATATACGAGCTAGATGTTGGTGCGTAGAAGTGAACTTCTTCCACCAAAAGTTGTTGATTTTATCTGGCCCTGGCGCTGAAAAATTCTTAGTTCTAGCGATAACTTTCTTCACTTCTTGGGCAGTAATTAGTGGACACTCTTCCTCTGGAGCCTGCTGTAGTAAATGGGCTCACCACACCCACGACCGCCAACAGCAACGCAGTAGTATCAGACGGTCACCCATCCAAGTACTAACCGCGCCTAACACTGCTTAACTTCAGTGATATAACGGGAACTGGTGCTTCCAGCGTGGTATGACCGTTGGCCATATATAATGAGTTTAATTTATGTAAATTTAATATAATTACCTGATTATTGATTGTTTATCTGAGTTCAATCATTTATTTTATAGTAATTCATAAAAAGTTTGGTAGAAATATAACAAGATTTTAAATTAGGAATTATTACTGAAAACAAATTTTATTTTTGAAACAATTTTTTTT